>JARYGA010009543.1:0-40577 GCA_030545235.1 Helianthus tuberosus
TAACTTCCGGATGGTATATATGTAAACCCTTGTATGTACTCTTGGGTTTTAATGTATTCTTGTCGTCGGACCTACACCTGGGTTTCAATTCTAATGCCTGACTGCTTTCTGCAGTTTTGTTGACACAGTGTGTCTTACCGGTGAGTTTACTAATATTTTTGACGCAACGCTATCATGAATTAATTCTTGTAGTATAACAAGTTCATGAATTCACTTGTATGGAATTCAGAAATTTATTTGTCTGGTAAACTAGATCATGTACAGTCATTAAAGCACAAATTACTGTTCATCTAGTGTACGGAATGTACGGAAAAGTGACGGTTGTCACAAAAAAGGCGTAAGGTTCACAATGGTGTAAAATTAAAATGGGATATACCGGGCTAGGATTCTAGTTACAGGAACAAGGGCCAAACCAACCACCTAAGAATTGAATAGTCGAGCGAAAACACTTGACAACCTCCTAGAAGCAGCTTTTCTTGCCACCAGACCTTTCTCCATCAATTAGGAATCTGATGCCGTCACTAAACACATTCCTTAAATTGTAGCCATTTGTTGAGTGTTTTTTAGGTGTCTAACCTGCATATATATCACCATTGCCCTTGATTTTCTTGTTAGTGCATATGCCTGTTGACTTCGTCTTGTATCGAGTCTTGTAATAGAAATGATAGATCTAGGTCACGGAGTACGAGGAAACTGGGAAATAGGCTGAAAAAGTAATTTCACATGGAATTACATTTCGTGCGGAATTAGGTTTCGTGCGGAATTAGGTTTCGTGAGGAATTACATTTCGTAGGATCGAGTAACGACCAATACGAGTTGATCAGAAGAGTTCTTGATCTAATCAAAGGCGGAATTCAGAGATTAGATCTTGTTTCAGCTTGATATTCACTATTAATTGTCTCTTGTATTGATTTCACAACGTTTACAAGGCTGGAGACACTTCGGCAGAGCTTCGCTACCGGAATCCAAAAGTTCTAAATGAAAACAGCAAGTCCACTATTTATACAAAATCCAGTTCGTTTGAACAAGCATCTCCAGTTCGTACGAACTGGTCCAGTTCGTTTGAATTGGCCACTTCGTTTGAATTGGCTTGTTCACCTCTGTATCCTGTTAATCTCGAACTGTGTGACTTGTCGATAGGCTAGAAATTAGAATTGTAGTGAATGTTGACCAATCCACATGAACTGGTTAGGGCCAGTCCACATGAACTGGTTAGGGCCAGTCCATGTGAACTGGACATGCCTATATATAGGGGAGCATGGTTCATCATTTGTAACTTTGTAATTTTGGAGCCAAGGTGCTGCCAAATTGTCTCCAGCCATTGTAACGTCAAGTTAATCAATAAAAGAGACTTATAAAGTGTATAACAAGCTGAACGAAGATCAAATCTTTGTATTTCGCCTCTGATTTGATCCGAGAACTCTTCTGAACAACTCGTTTGGGTCTGAAAACGATCCTACAAGTGGTATCAGAGCACAGGAGGAAGTGTTCTTACCGTTTTAGCTTGTTTTCACTGGAAAATTCTGACTTCTACTCATTCTTTCACGTTTTCAACTGAATTTTGCAAAATTGAACGGGTTTTTACGGTCCAAATTACTTGATTTTGAAGTATATTGTGCGAAATTATGTTTTAAATAATCCGTGAAAGAATCAGATCTTAAAACAGATTAAAACGTAATCAATTTGTTCAAAAACCAACCTATCAGTTCGTATCAGTGCCAAATTGCATGAACAAGACCTTTGAACTCAGATCTACGACTATTCTGTGGACGATATTGAACGTAAAACACCTCATTTTGATCGGAATTTGATTTAGAGCAAGTCTAGGATATCAATTTTATCAAAAATCAATCTTAAACCTGCTTAATTGGACAAAAGGGACCAGATCGTTTGAAGTGTATTGTTCAGTTCGCATGGAGTGAATCACTCAGTTCATACGAAGTGTGTTTTTTTTTCAGATCACACGAAGTGGTTTCTGTCAATCCGTTTGAAATTCTGTCAGTTCCTTTGGTTTGTGTCTTCAGTTCATACGAAGTGCAAGTCTAGATCGCACGTGGTGTTTGTCAGGACATTTGAAAGTTAGTCAAACCACTCAAAAACTTATCGGCCCATGTGATTGATATCATTGTCCAAGGGATCGGTCCAATCAACAGTTGATTTGTGTTGTCGGTTCATAAATGCAGTTTGCATGTGTTGATTGAAGCCCAAGTCTTTTATCGGTCCAATAAATCATTAATTGCAATCGGTCCAATGACAGCCCACTAATTCAGACGGTCCATTAAATGTCAATGTATATGTGATCTTTAGTCCAATGAGAATTTAGAGGCCAATTAAAATTCACAGCCCACTGAATCATCGGCCCAATCAAATTGAAGATACAATAAAACTTGTCGACTATTATCAGTTTGCATGTAAACAAGTGGTGCGGCCCAATCTTATATCAATGGCCCATGTGACTTTATAAGTGATTTGTCAAACATCGGATACTCGTCCGAGCGAATTCCCACCTGATCCGTTGTCACCAGATTTTTTCCATTCAATCGGATATTCATCTGATTCAGTTGTTTGATAAAGTGATTGAACTGATCTTAGATTGTGTGAATTTTCATATTGTTTGAAAATATGTCTTTGAAAATCTTTCAATAACGAAACATGGATTGTGAGTCGTATAACTCATCCTTCGGATATGGTATGCGTGTTCAGAATCCAGCAGATATTGCACAGAAGAAATTTGATAGTTTTACGGGTATCAAGGGAGAGTCTACAAAAGAATTGATTGAACGATATTGCCATCTAGTTGTGGAGATGGGGAGATTGAAGATAACCAAGGCTATTGAGGTGTGGATTGATAAATTGGCAGATGCATTGCCATACGATGAATGGGGTACATATCTGTTGGTGTTAAAGAACAATACAAATTTTGCTTATATGAATCTTAGTGGTTTTGTAGAGAAGATTCAAGCTCAAGAACTTGAACTCCAAAAGATTAGAAAAATGAAGTCTGTTGATGAAAAATTCGAACCTAAGAAAAATGTTCAAGTGGTAGAGGAGCAAGTTAAAGAAATTTCAGCTATCAAGGTTGAGAAGAAGGCTGAAGCTGTAATGATGTCTGAGAAATGCTTAAACTGTGAAAAATCTGAATCAGACAATGTCAAACTCTTGAAGAATGTAGAGAGTTTGACATTGGAAATCAAAAATTTGAATGATGAGAAGAAATCTGATGACAAACAGATTCTTGAACTGCAGGAAAATTATGAAAGATTGAAATCTGAAAATGTCAAACTGTTAAGTGATTTGGACAGTTTGACATTGGAAAAGAAAATTTTGAAAAAAAAGGAAAAAGATTTTGAAAATGAAAAATTAAAATTTGAAAAATATTTTCAAAGTCAAATGAAGATTTTAGAAGATGAAAAATCTGTTATTTTTAAAAATAATCTTGAAAAACAAATTGAAATAAATTCCCATCTTCAGAAAATCATTCGGCTTGAAAATGAAGCTGAAATTGCTCGGAATAAAATTGATGAGCTTGAAAAGAAATTGAAAGGTTTTGAGACTTCGTCATCAACACCAGATTATTGTTGTCCAAAACCAATCAATTCTGTTCCAATAAGTGACAATGTCACAAATTTTGACAAAGTCAAAATTGAAGATTGTGATGAGAAAACTGATTATGAAAATGAGAAAAAGAAAATGTTTTTGAAATTAAAAGAAAAATTTCAAGAAACTATTCTGCAATCAACTGAAAAGTGTGAATGCTCTATGCAAAAACCCTTGAAGAAGAAAGTAGAACAGAAACAAAAAGTTAAAAATCCAGAAAATGTTCAAAATAAGAATAAAAGCTCATCAGTTCAATCATCCAATTAAGATAAAAAACTACAAAAATTGAAAAATCAAAATTCACAAAAAGTTGGTGATATGTGGTGCAGGTTTGACCACAGTGCTTCAAAGATAAATCCAGCTTTCAGAAGGAGTGATGATTACCACAAAGCCAGACAATGTTATGATCTGAGTGTTTGGTGTGAAAGTGGTGAATGGTACGATAACAGAGTGTGCTACACTTGTGGTGTTCAAGGACACATTGCTGTTAACTGCCAGAATCAGTGGTTTGAGACGAGGAGATGCTATAACTGCCAAATCAAAGGACATATTGCAAGAGATTGCCCAATAAGATCAATGGAAAGATCGAGGGCTGAATCTCAGAAAAAGATGAAGAAATCAGTCAAGGTCAAAGAAAAGCCCAAAGAACAAAAGGTGAAAGAACAGAAAGTGAAGCTTTCACAAGGGCAGAAAGACCGACTGAGAAAGAAAAGAAAGAAAGCTCGAGAGTACCTTGAAAGGATTTTGTCCTCGGGTATAACGGTTAATTCAGATAAAAGTTCTGATGAATCACTTTGCTCAACAAAAAATCAGTCAGGTAAAATGAATCCATCAGATACAAATCTGAGGACAAAAGGTAGGGTAAAGGTAAAATTTGTTGATTAAACAGTTCCAATAAAGGTCGGCGATGAATCTGTTGAGTTGAAAACAAAGGAGCCACCTTCTGGTAAAGAATTTGTTTCTTCGAAAACAAAGAAGGTATGTTCTGGCGATGATTCTGACTCGTCAAAGTCAGAAGAGCCACATATTGATAAAAAAAAGAGAAAATTCAGTTCCGCCAATGGATGATATCAACTTTCCACCATTGCAGACTGAAAATTTTAAACAAAAAGTTGGTAAAGTGAAAAGTTCGAATCAATTCTATTCTGAAAAGAAAGAATTCGATGTCGAAAAGGCTTTTAATAGCAAAGTAAAACATATCTTTGGAAAGATGGTCGATGGTAAGGTAAAAGGGGTTAAAGAATTTTATGAATCTAAAAGATATGTTCAAACCCTGAGTGAAAATAACTCGGATACACCCAAGGCTGGTCAGGCTTGGGTGCCTGCATTCTTTGCTTAAAATCCTGACTTGCCGGAACTCCCAGGTTGGTAATTGAGGAGTAGGAATCGGCATCTTTCTTGAGAAATTCACAGGTTGTTATGTGATATTTCGACTTACAAGTGGTTAATCAAGGACATTAAGTTGTACTTGATTTAACTATCTTACAAGTGGTATGATTGTTGGAAATTGTTTTTGTGATAAACCTACAAGTGGTTGAAAACAGTGTGATGAAAACCCCATGTTTGTGAAACGACACACAAAACTAATTTTCCAGAAAAACCATGTTGATTAAAACAAACTTAAGTGTTTTGAAATCATAATGGGAAAATAGTTTGTTGTCAGGGGGAGTTCTGATTGTTTATGCCAAGTGAATGGCGAATTGAAGCGATTCGATATTATGTTGTCACTTTATCTGTATAGTTTGTTTTCAAATTTTCCCAGAAAATCAAAATTGAAACATATTTTGATTTTAGGGGGAGAAAAATTTTAAAAAAATTTGAAAATTTGAAAATGCCAAAAACATTAAAAAATTCAAAATGAGTTTTGTTGTGAAAAAGAGGAAATGATAGTAAATCAGTTGGACTATCACAGCATGCTAAAGAAATGAAATGTCAAATGTGATAAACGGTCTCACTAAAGATGTGACGATAGGCTCAGCTAGACTAGTAGATTTGCGATAACGATACAAACTTAAATGAAAAAGCCTAGTTCTAGTGGGAAACACGGTTGAAAGCATAGTACTTAGTTTTGTCCTTCTTGATTGTGTGCCTACTCAGTAATCGCTGAATGCTAAAGAGCATAAAATCCGGTCAGTTTGTGAACTTTCACAACTTGCTGAAAAAGTCGCTGTGATTGTGCATTTCTTTTTGCAAAGATTTAAACTTGTTTTATTTCTTTATTTTGTTTAAGCATTGGACATCCTCTGCGTATACGTGAGTATCGAACTGGATGTTAGTGCCTAAACGTTCTGCTTTATTTTCTTTGGTGTTTCGTTTAAGCTTTGGATCACCTCTGCGTATACGGGAGTATCGAACTGGTGGTTAAAGTGTGACAACTCGAGTTTCCAAGATTCTATCTTCGCATTTAGTGCACGTTAAAATTTTTTTTTATTTATTTAGTTGTTTGTTAATACGACTCGTTGTTTCACAACGCTTACTTTTGTAATACGTCGTAACGTATTTCGACTGATTTGTTATACTTGGAAATCCATAATATTTATTATGTGTGATTGTATGTTAATAAGGTGTTATTAATTAACATATAATTAAAGATGGAACCTTACTGTAAACAAACAAGTATGATGAAATCACCTAAGTGGTGAAAACACATTAAGTGTTTTCGTCCACTTTAAACCAACGAAATCAGGAGATGGGCTTGGCCCATGGCCCAATGATTAGATATTTTGTATTAATCATTTTATAAACAAACCTTCTCTGATAAGCTTCACAATTTCCAAACATAATCTTATCACTTTCTCTCTCTATCTCTGAAAAACCCACAAAAGAGTTCATCCTTTGAAGCATAACCTCTGTTCATAATCCTTGGTTAGTAATCTTCATGTTTATTGTTTAAAATGCTTATCGTATGATTATTGGATGTTTAATCATGTTGTATGTATATATGTGATTATGGGATTGATTATTGTGTGCTTGATAAGATGATTATTATCTATGAAATGTATGAATATATTTGAAGTATGATCAACAGTGGGTAATTTGTGTTGGATGATAAACTGATTAAACTGGGATTCTGGTAGCCTACGATGTTGGCAAATCATATATTATATATTCATGATTAACTTAGATGGCTTATAGATGATTAAACATGTTTCTGTAATGAGATAGTAACTGGGTTTTAAGTTACAGTAAGTTTGGTGAAGGTGATGATGTTTCACGAAAACACCCCCCACAAAGGAAGTGGACGAAATCACCTAATGTGATTTCGGCCCAAACAGTCCGGCCCAAAGGGGTTTTCGGCATTGAGGGTGTTTTCGGCCCAGTAAGGGGTTTTCGGCACTATTTGGTTTTCGGCCATAGGTGATTTCGGCTAATGGGGGTTTTCGGCAACATAAGGGATTTCGGCCCATATGTGTTTTCGGCCCACCTAGTGTTTTCGGCTCTTATGTGATTTCGGCACTAGGGTGTGTTAGACAACATGTATCCTGTTAATATTTAATGTCATTAAATATGTTACACAATTAAACAAATCACTTGAATAACTCAGTTAGTTTATTTAACTATGTTATATGTGTATGTTGATAACCTTATTGTTTGAATAACTCTGTTAAGTAGTTAACTTTATTAACTTGTTAACTTTGTTATTTAACTAGCACTGGTAGTTTATTATTCCTGTTATATTTGTTTATTCCGGAAGCTTGTTATCTTTGCTTAATGCATTAACCTGGTTAAGTCTGTTAACCTCCATCAAGCATATTAATTGATTTACCAAGTTAGTTATTACCAAGAACTCAGTATATGGGGTATGACTGTATGAACATGAACCTACTGATATGTGTTATTTGATGAGAAATGCATGAACATACTTTGTGACATAATTGACATATGAAATATTACGAACGTAAACTGACTGAACATACGTACACTATAGGACTTGACTGATTTATTGTGAGTACTTAACTTAGCATACCGAGCAAACAAGGTGAGTTCACACTTCTACCAAGGCATGGGATTCCCGGGGTTAGGAATGGGTTGATTAACTGCTTATTTATGCTTAAGAGTTATCGGAATTACATACCATTGGCCTCGAGAGATGAAGGTCAAATGGTAGAATGCTACTATACTAGTGATGCTTATACTAATCTTCGCAAACATGCCGGGATCGGCCGCGATACTAGAACAATCTTCGCAAACATGCCTGGAATGGCCGCGAACTATACTTTAATCTTCGCAAACATGCCTGGAGGGCCGCGATACAAATATAACTAGTCTAGAAAACATGGGAAACCCCCACTAAACTTCGCAAACATGCCTTGAGGGCCGCGATGCTATTACATACGATACATGATTACTAATCGAGCATACGATTTACGAAATGAACATTATAACTAAATAACCTACTGTGAACTCGCTCAACTAGTTGTTGACTCTCTGTTACATGCCTTGCAGGACCATAGGTACTTTTGGAGCTTGCACGGGAGACACAGTCGTTGTGGACATGGATCGAGAATGTGTTGTTAAACATTATAACATTTTGTACTTAAACTTAAGTTGGGTTTTACATTAAATGCTTCCGCTACACACTTGTTTATATTTGGTTTTGTAAACACCTATCGTATTGATGAATGACTTTTGATATACATACTTATGTTCAATATGATTTGGTGGCTTGATCCTGGTCATGTCACGCCTCCAAGCGGTAGTACTCCGCGTGTGGATTTTGGGGGTGTGACAGATTGGTATCAGAGCCATTGGTTATAGAGAACTCGGTTTTAATAAAGGGAAAACGTTTTTATTAAAACCAGACTATAACCAGAACAGTGCTCAACGATCCACAACGACGCCTCGCTCCACGTGCAAGACTCATCACTCTAGGTAATATGGTATATGTCTTATTGCCTACTTGCTAGAATTGCATAGAACTTTGCTCCGGGTATGCTTAGGTTAACTTGACACTATTGCATGAGAACACTTGTGTGTGATTATTCTCTTTTGTTATCGCACTACTCGCGAACCTCTCTCACTTATGTCATATTGGCTATGAAGATCATGTCTGGACGTATCAACATGACGCAAGCCCAACTGACGGCTCTCATTAACGAACGAATTGCTGAGGCACTTACAGCCGCACAAGCAGGAGGTATACCCTGCAGTTGTAACTCACACTAGGATCTTTAGATCCTACACTCCTAAACCAACTCTTGTGTTTTAATCTTGTACTGGATTCTTATATACAACAGGTCAGCACGTTCAGCCACCTGTTTGTACCTTCAAAACTTTCATGGACTGTCGTCCTACTACTTTTAGTGGCACGGAAGGAGCGGTTGGACTCCTCCATTGGTTTGAAAAGCTCGAGTCCGTATTCGAAATGTGCGAATGCCCTGAGGCTCGCAGGGTGAAGTACGCCACTGGTACACTAGAAGGCATTGCGCTGACTTGGTGGAATGCGCAAGTGCAGATGTTAGGGTTGGCTGTTGCTAACGCCACACCCTGGAATGATTTCAAGGATTTGATTAAAGAGGAATACTGTAGCCGTGATGATATTCATAAGCTGGAGGTAGAGTTTTACCATTTGAAAATGACGGGGTCAGAAATTGAAGCGTACACCAGAAGATCGAACGAGTTGGCTATTCTGTGTCCTACTATGGTGGACCCTCCCATTAAGCGTATCGAACTGTATCTCAATGGTCTGGTGCCGGAGATTCAAAGTCACGTAACCTCAGCGAATCTTGGCACTATTCAACAGATCGTCAAGCTAGCTCATCGCCTCACCGACCAGGCAGTGGAACAGAACAGGCTGCCTAAACGTATCAGCGCTACTACCGTTACCACTCCAGTTACTCCTGCTATTCCCAGTGACAACAAGCGGAAATGGGAAGGGGATTCCAGCAGGGGTTCAGCTATGGTACAGTCTCAAGCACAGCAACAGCGCAAGATTAGTGATTACCAGAGTTCGAGTCAGCAATCGTCTGGTGGTCAGGGGCAGAGTGGATATCGGGGAACTCATCCACTATGTAACAGGTGCAACAAACACCACAGTGGTCAGTGTCGTAAAGGCCGCTGCCAGAGATGTCTAAGGGTAGGTCATGACGCTAAAGATTGCAGGAGCTCAAGGCCTGCGAATCAGAACCAGCAACAACAGCCACCAGTTCCACGAAACCAGTCACAGCAACAACAGCAAGGAAATAAGGTATGCTTTCAGTGTGGGGCTGAAGGTCATTTCAAGCGGAACTGTCCCCAGTTAAACCAGAATCAGAATAACAACAACAATAATCAGGGCAGTGGGAACAACAATGGGGGAAACAACAACAACAATGGTGCAAAGGGTCGTATGTTTGTGATTGGTCAGAGTGACGCAAGGAACGATCCTAATGTGGTTACGGGTAAGTTTCTTCTCGACGACTTTTATGTTACCGTATTATTTGATTCGGGTGCGGATACCAGTTATATGTCTCTGAACGTTAGTCAAATGCTTAGACGCGCACCAACACTTTTGAACACCAAACATGTCGTAGAGTTAGCTAACGGTAAAAGTCTAGAGGCCACACACATAGTTCAGGGTTGTAATCTTATCCTCGCTGGTCAGACTTTCTCTATCGATCTCATCCCTATAACTCTGAGTAGTTTCGACATTGTCATCGGTATGGATTGGTTATCCCAACAACAAGCAGAGATCCTATGCAAGGAGAAGATCATTCGTATTCCTCGTTCTGGCAAAGAACCTCTCGAAGTTCAAGGCGACAAGAGTGGTGTCGTGAGTGGCATCATCTCCTTATTGAAGGCACAGAAGTGTTTACGAAAGGGCCACATAGCTATTTTAGCACTCGTTACTGATACATCGACGACAGGGAAAAAGATTGGGGATATTCCTGTAGTACGCGACTTTCCTCAAGTGTTTCCTGAAGAGTTACCGGGATTACCGCCTCATCGCCAGGTCGAATTTCAGATCGAGCTAGCTCCAGGAGCAGCACCTATAGCTCGAGCGCCTTACCGCTTAGCTCCAACTGAACTGGAAGAACTGTCTAAGCAATTGCAAGAACTTTTGGAAAAGGGATTCATACGTCCTAGCTCTTCGCCCTGGGGAGCTCCAGTATTATTTGTAAAGAAGAAAGACGGTACTTTTCGTATGTGCATAGATTACCGCGAACTGAACAGGGTGACGGTGAAGAATCGTTATCCACTTCCACGCATCGACGACTTATTCGACCAGTTACAAGGGTCGAGCTATTACTCAAAGATTGATCTGAGGTCAGGTTACCATCAACTGAGAGTCCGGGATGAGGACGTCTCCAAAACAGCATTCAGAACTCGCTACGGTCATTACGAGTTTTTGGTTATGCCATTCGGGCTAACAAACGCGCCTGCGGTTTTTTATGGATCTTATGAACAGGGTGTGCAAACCTTATCTTGACAAGTTTGTTATTGTTTTCATTGACGACATCCTGATCTATTCGAAGAATCGGGAGGAACATGAACAGCATTTACGACTTATTCTGGAACTCCTTCGAACGGAACAGCTGTACGCTAAGTTTTCAAAATGCGACTTCTGGCTTCGTGAAGTCCACTTTCTAGGCCACGTGGTAAACAAGGATGGGATTCATGTTGATCCATCCAAGGTAGATTCGATCAAAAACTGGCCTGCACCTAGTACACCGACAGAAATACGCCAATTCTTAGGTTTGGCGGGTTATTACAGACGGTTCATCAAAGACTTCTCAAAGATTGCACAGCCGCTTACATTACTGACACAGAAAGGTATTGCTTACCGTTGGAGTGATACACAGGAAGCAGCGCTTCAGCACTTAAAGGATAGACTTTGTAGCGCACCTATCCTCTAATTGCCTGAAGGCACGGATGATTTTGTAGTTTACTGTGATGCATCTATCCAAGGTCTTGGATGTGTGTTGATGCAACGGGATAAAGTTATTGCTTATGCTTCGCGCCAACTTAAGATTCACGAACGGAATTACACTACGCACGATTTAGAGCTTGGAGCTGTTGTTTTTGCACTCAAGATATGGCGACATTATCTGTATGGCACCAAGTGCACCATCTACACCGATCACAGAAGTCTTGAGCATATCTTCAAGCAGAAAGACTTGAACATGCGACAACGTCGATGGGTCGAGTTACTGAACGATTACGAATGTGCTATAAAGTACCATCCAGGCAAGGCCAATGTGGTGGTCGACGCCCTCAGTCGAAAGGATACTATACCTAGGCGTGTACGAGCGTTGCAACTCACTATTCAGTCTAGTCTTCCTTCACAGATACGAGATGCTCAGGTAGAAGCATTGAAACCGGAAAACGTCAGGGCTGAAGCCCTACGCGGCTCAAGACAACGGTTAGAACAAAGGGCAGACGGCGCCTATTATGTAACCGGACGCATCTGGGTCCCACTCTATGGTAATTTACGCGAGCTTGTAATGGATGAAGCTCATAAGTCTCGCTACTCAGTACATCCTGGTTCGGATAAGATGTACTACGACCTCAGAACTACATACTGGTGGCCTAGCATGAAGGCCCACATAGCGACTTACGTTAGAAAGTGTTTGACTTGTGCGAGAGTCAAAGCAGAATATCAGAAACCATCAGGCCCACTCCAACAACCCGAGATACCACAATGGAAATGGGAGCAAATTTCCATGGATTTTGTTACTGGCCTGCCTAGATCTCAGCGCGGAAATGATACTATTTGGGTGATCGTGGATCGACTCACGAAATCTGCTCACTTCTTGGCTATCAAGGAAACGGATAAGTTCTCCACTCTAGCAGACATATACCTTAAAGAAGTTGTCTCGAGGCACGGGGTGCCCACATCTATTATCTCTGATCGTGATGCACGTTTTACTTCAGAACTGTGGCAAGCAATGCACAAATCTTTTGGCTCTCGATTAGACATGAGCACAGCTTATCATCCTCAGACAGATGGGCAATCTGAGCGTACTATTCAAACTCTAGAAGACATGCTTCGGGCGTGCGTAATTGACTTTGGCAAAGGCTGGGAAAAACATTTGCCACTTGTGGAATTTTCATACAACAACAGTTACCACACCAGCATTAAAGCTGCTCCATTTGAGGCATTGTACGGGCGTAAATGCCGATCACCTCTTTGTTGGGCAGAGGTGGGTGACAGTCAGATCACAGGTCCTGAAATGGTAGTTGATACTACTGAAAAGATTGCTCAAATACGACAACGCATGGCGGCAGCTCGTGACCGTCAGAAAGTATACGCCGATAAAGACAGGAAAATACTCGAATTCCAAGTTGGGGATCGAGCACTACTCAAAGTTTCACCTTGGAAGGGTGTTGTTCGTTTTGGCAAACGAGGCAAGCTCAATCCACGATACGTTGGACCATTTGAAGTCATAGAAAAGATAGGCAAAGTGGCCTACAGACTGAACTTACCAGCTGAACTCAGTGCAGTTCACAACGTCTTTCATGTGTCGAATCTGAAGAAGTGGCAGTCAGATGAGACCTTCATAGTTCCTCTGAAGGAGCTCACTATCGACGAACAATTGCATTTCGTCGAGGAACCAGTTGAAATCACGGACCGGGATGTTAAGGTCCTCAAGAACACCAGGATAATGTGACAACTCGAGTTTCCAAGATTCTATCTTCGCATTTAGTGCACGTTAAAATTTTTATTTATTTATTTAGTTGTTTGTTAATACGACTCGTTGTTTCACAACGCTTACTTTTGTAATACGTCGTAACGTATTTCGACTGATTTGTTATACTTGGAAATCCATAATATTTATTATGTGTGATTGTATGTTAATAAGGTGTTATTAATTAACATATAATTAAAGATGGAACCTTACTGTAAACAAACAAGTATGATGAAATCACCTAAGTGGTGAAAACACATTAAGTGTTTTCGTCCACTTTAAACCAACGAAATCAGGAGATGGGCTTGGCCCATGGCCCAGTGATTAGATATTTTGTATTAATCATTTTATAAACAAACCTTCTCTGATAAGCTTCACAATTTCCAAACATAATCTTATCACTTTCTCTCTCTATCTCTGAAAAACCCACAAAAGAGTTCATCCTTTGAAGCATAACCTCTGTTCATAATCCTTGGTTAGTAATCTTTATGTTTATTGTTTAAAATGCTTATCGTATGATTATTGGATGTTTAATCATGTTGTATGTATATATGTGATTATGGGATTGATTATTGTGTGCTTGATAAGATGATTATTATCTATGAAATGTATGAATATATTTGAAGTATGATCAACAGTGGGTAATTTGTGTTGGATGATAAACTGATTAAACTGGGATTCTGGTATCCTACGATGTTGGCAAATCATATATTATATATTCATGATTAACTTAGATGGCTTATAGATGATTAAACATGTTTCTGTAATGAGATAGTAACTGGGTTTTAAGTTACAGTAAGTTTGGTGAAGGTGATGATGTTTCACGAAAACACCCCCCACAAAGGAAGTGGACGAAATCACCTAATGTGATTTCGGCCCAAACAGTCCGGCCCAAAGGGGTTTTCGGCATTGAGGGTGTTTTCGGCCCAGTAAGGGGTTTTCGGCACTATTTGGTTTTCGGCCATAGGTGATTTCGGCTAATGGGGGTTTTCGGCAACATAAGGGATTTCGGCCCATATGTGTTTTCGGCCCACCTAGTGTTTTCGGCTCTTATGTGATTTCGGCACTAGGGTGTGTTAGACAACATGTATCCTGTTAATATTTAATGTCATTAAATATGTTACACAATTAAACAAATCACTTGAATAACTCAGTTAGTTTATTTAACTATGTTATATGTGTATGTTGATAACCTTATTGTTTGAATAACTCTGTTAAGTAGTTAACTTTATTAACTTGTTAACTTTGTTATTTAACTAGCACTGGTAGTTTATTATTCCTGTTATATTTGTTTATTCAGGAAGCTTGTTATCTTTGCTTAATGCATTAACCTGGTTAAGTCTGTTAACCTCCATCAAGCATATTAATTGATTTACCAAGTTAGTTATTACCAAGAACTCAGTATATGGGGTATGACTGTATGAACATGAACCTGCTGATATGTGTTATTTGATGAGAAATGCATGAACATACTTTGTGACATAATTGACATATGAAATATTACGAACGTAAACTGACTGAACATACGTACACTATAGGACTTGACTGATTTATTGTGAGTACTTAACTTAGCATACCGAGCAAACAAGGTGAGTTCACACTTCTACCAAGGCATGGGATTCCCGGGGTTAGGAATGGGTTGATTAACTGCTTATTTATGCTTAAGAGTTATCGGAATTACATACCATTGGCCTCGAGAGATGAAGGTCAAATGGTAGAATGCTACTATACTAGTGATGCTTATACTAATCTTCGCAAACATGCCAGGATCGGCCGCGATACTAGAACAATCTTCGCAAACATGCCTGGAATGGCCGCGAACTATACTTTAATCTTCGCAAACATGCCTGGAGGGCCGCGATACAAATATAACTAGTCTAGAAAACATGGGAAACCCCCACTAAACTTCGCAAACATGCCTTGAGGGCCGCGATGCTATTACATACGATACATGATTACTAATCGAGCATACGATTTACGAAATGAACATTATAACTAAATAACCTACTGTGAACTCGCTCAACTAGTTGTTGACTCTCTGTTACATGCCTTGCAGGACCATAGGTACTTTTGGAGCTTGCACGGGAGACACAGTCGTTGTGGACATGGATCGAGAATGTGTTGTTAAACATTATAACATTTTGTACTTAAACTTAAGTTGGGTTTTACATTAAATGCTTCCGCTACACACTTGTTTATATTTGGTTTTGTAAACACCTATCGTATTGATGAATGACTTTTGATATACATACTTATGTTCAATATGATTTGGTGGCTTGATCCTGGTCATGTCACGCCTCCAAGCGGTAGTACTCCGCGTGTGGATTTTGGGGGTGTGACATAAAGCCTAAACAATTTCAACTTGTTTTTATTTCTTATTTTGTTTAAACATTGGACTTTCTCTGCGTATCGAAAGATCGACCTGATTGTTAATGTTTAAACATTCTACGTTGTTTTCGCACATATCACAGTTGATGAAAGTTTAAAGGCATTACTCGAGTTAGTGTATTGCATGATGAGGGGATATGCTGAGATTGTGGGGTCCATAAGAATTTAGTGCAAAATTAATATACCCTAACGTATCGGTAAGCATTTCAAAAGTTTTTAGATTGAGTTTAAGAGGACAACTATATCGTCAATCTATGTGAATCGTTTAGAATTTAATATGTTTAAAGCTTAACGGTGCTAGTGATTTGTCTCATAAACTGATATGATCCTCTAACGCAAACTCACAAAAATATTATTTGTAAATATTTCTTTATTGCTTTTCATTAAAAACAAAAATCCAAAAAGTGTGTGTTTTAGCATGAAACTTTGAAATTCAAAAAGATTTTCGACAACTGATGTTGAAGAGCTGATTTTCAAAATTCCAAGTGCTAAGCATGATGAACATCAAGGGTTGGGAGAGTTTGTTTGAGATGAAAAATGATTTTGAATTGTTTAAGTGATTCATTAAGTTGAATCAAAACTTTGAAGATTATGAATTCAAGAGGTAAAGTTGAAGTTTTTTAAATGACAAAATTGTTTATCTTACAAATGGAAGAGGTTTGTGCAGAGTTAAAGCCAGGTTTCCGATACAAAACCTGTGAAAGTGCTATGACAGATTGCGATCCCGGAACAACTTAAGGGGGAGTCTGTTAGCAAAAGGGAGATTGAAGAGTGAAAGAACCAGACTCAGATTCTGAAGAATAGATGATGATGGTGATTGAAGAGACAGAGAGAGTTTGAAGGATGCTTCATCGTCAAATATTTTGGAAAGCATGAAGACTGGTTAAGACTGAAGTTTTGACATACTAAAGTCTCGTACTCAAGACTCCGTCAACATCCAAGGGGGAGACTGTTAGTGCATATGTCTGTTGACTTCGTCTTGTATCGAGTCTTGTAACTAGATAGGATAAACCAGTGCTCGATAGGCTAGAAATTAGAATTGTAGTGAATGTTGACCAGTCCACATGAACTGGTTAGGGCCAGTCCACATGAACTGGTTAAGGCCAGTCCACATGAATCGGATCTCCACTCCATGTGAACTGGACATGCCTATATATAGGGGAGCATGGTTAATCATTTGTAAGTTTGTGATTTTGGAGCCAAGGTGCTGCCAAATTGTCTCCAGCCATTGTAACGTCAAGTTAATCAATAAAAGAGACTTGTAAAGTGTATAACAAGCTGAACGAAGATCAAATCTTTGTATTCCGCCTCTGATTTTATCAGAGAACTCTTCTGAACGACTCGTTTGGGTCTGAAAACGATCCTACATTTCTTGACTGTATGTCTCTTAAATGTCAACATATACACGTGTGATTTAGTTTACGAAGATTTTTCAATGCCGAGAACTTAGATCAGATAGTATAAAAGGCGTAAGGTTCACAATGGTGTAAAATTAAAATGGGATATACCGGGCTAGGATTCGAGTTACAGGAACAAGGGCCAAACCAACCACCCAAGAATGGAATCGTCGAGCGAAAACATTTCACAACCTCCAAAAAGCAGCTTTTCTTACCACCAGACCTCTCTCCATCAATTAGGAATCTGATCTCGTCACTAAACGCATTCCATAAATTGTAGGCATTTGTTAAGTATTTTTTTTGGTGTCTAATCCGTATATATATCACCATTGCCCTTGATTTTCTTGACTGTATATCTCTTAAATGTCAACATATACACATGTGATTTAGTTTACGAAGATTTTTCAATGCCGAGAACCTCGATCAGAGAGTAAAAAAGGCGTAAGGTGCACATTGGTGTAAAATTAAAATGGGATATAACGGGCAAGGAATCGAGTTACAGGAACAAGGGCCAAACCAACCATCGAAGAATGGAATCGTCGAGCGAAAACACTTGACAACCTCCTAGAAGCAGCTTTTCTTGCCACCGGACCTTTCTCCATCAATTAGGAATCTGATGCCATCACTAAACACATTCATTAAATTGTAGCCATTTGTTGAGTGTTTTTTTTTGTGTCTAATCCGCATATATATCACCATTGCCCATGATTTTCTTGATTGTATATCTCTTAAATGTCAAGATATACACGTGTGATTTAGTTTACGAGGATTTTTCAATGCCGAGAACCTCGATCAGAGAGTAAAAACGGCGTAAGGTTCACATTGGTGTAAAATTAAAATGGGATATACCGGGCTAGGATTCGAGTTATAGGAACAAGGGCCAAACCAACCACCCAAGAATGGAATCTGTTAGTACAGTATGTCTATCGCCTCCGTCATCTCAAGACTGTAGCAGAAATAGATTAAGTTTAGTGCTTATAGTGTTATATTTTAGTAAAAGGCAAGGTGGCATTTATGTAAATAATGAGATATCTCATTATTTCCCTTGGCCTATAAATAGAGAACTTAGGGTTCTCATTTAGAACTTTTGCCATTTTGCAACTTTGGAGCTTTGAAGGTTAGAGAGAGAAACTAGAGAGAGAAAGTTGTAAAGGTGATTCGTGGTGCTTGTTCTTGTCGATTTATCAAAGAATCACAGATTATTTTACGTTCGTGTGTTTCGGTCTTGCTCGTGCACGGATTCCGCACGTTGTACGAGTCGGTTCGCAATCGAAACGGATCAATCCGGGACCTAACAAGTGGTATCAGAGCAGGAGCTCGGTTGCGAGATCAAACATACAATTACGCACTCAATTTCAGCAGATTCAGAGCGAAAAATCATTCAGATTTATCGAATTTCTCATATTTTTCATACTTTCACGTTCTTAACTGAAAATTGGCAAATTAACAAGGATTTTATGGTTAAAATCGGCTGATTTTTTGATATGATATGCGAAATCAGTTAATCTAAAATCCTACCAAATTTCAGAATCAAATTCAAAGTATTTTGGGAGAAATTTGAGATTTTTTGATCGAAAAATGATAAAATTTGCTGCTGTTACGGTTGTTGTTCTCCGCGCGGATTGCCATCCGTGCGTATGACCATCCGCGTTGACTGATTGTTGACCTATACGTGCGGTTGAGTCACACGCACGCACAACTATCAGCTTTGACTATTTGTTGACCTGTACGCACGGATAGCAATACGCGTCACAATATACTATCTGTCTTTAGTCAACATTGTTAATTTGTCAGTCAAAGCGGTGAACATAATTGTTTTGCATGTGATATTCTTTACTGCATATAGTTCTCATGATTGTTGTCACGTGATTGTTTAAGAGTAAAGAGCATGTGATAAGTGTCATGTGATAAGTGCATATCAATACATGAGTGGTGTCACCCGTGCGGATAACATCATCATTTCCCACCCGCACGGACAACAATACGTGTCATAGCAACCCACCCACACGGATTACTTTCAGCCATACGTGTTGACTTGTTGACTTGCCATACGCACGGACAACTTGACCGCGCGGATAACATCATCACCCGTGCGGATAACATCTCCGGATCCCCACCCGCGCGGATCACCACCCATGCGGATCACCACCCGTGCGTATAACAATACGTGTCACAACACTTCAACCGATCATGTTTCTTAGTCATCATTGATAATCATTTTCATTCGGTGGGCATGTGAAACGAGGTTTGCATGAGAATATTGACTAATTAAAGTGGTCATCATTAATAACTTCAGCAGAATTGTCGGCCATTTGTGTGTTTCAAGAACATTACATGTGATAAAGATTGTCAGCCACTTTAATTGTAATCAGATTCTCACGTGAAGGTTATCCAAGGTTACAAGTGGTCTTGTCGTTCATTAATTGTGGTCAAAAGGTCAACAAGAAATCCGGACGAGTCACCTTCATACGCACGGATCCCCACCCGTACGCATCACCACCCGTGCGTACAACATCTCACGGATCGCCACCCGTACGTATCACCATCCGAATTCCCATCCGGACGAATCACCATACGGATCTCCATCCGGATAGCAATTTCATCCGAACGGACAACGTTATCACACGATTATTTTCACTGTTGACTTGTGTTGACTCACTTGATCGGATACTCGTACAATTCATTTGTTTGATATTGATTAAACTGATTGTGTTTGTTTGTTTATATTCAAGGTGATTCAAGATATACAAGGTGCAAATTCAAGACAAAATTTGAAGATGTCGAGCAGCGGTGAAGAATTTTACAACATGTTCTACAATGCCTTTACTTCAGAATCATCCGAAAGAAGATCTGAAATAAGAGAGTATTCGAGAGAGATTTCAGAGAATTTGAAATATGACAATATGTATGGAAGCCAACAGAAACCACCGAAACTAATGAGGATTGAAGATTATAACTGGTGGAAAAATCGGTTTGAGGGTTGGGTAAAAGCTTTCGCTCCTGAAAGCTGGTTAAAATTGAAAAATGGGTATACTGAATCAGTTAAAGAAGGAGGAGAGTTAGTAGAAGAAAAAGAGTTCTCAGACATAGATATAAAAAATGTTATGGCTGAATATAAGATGATCACATTAATCAAACAGTCAGTGAGAGAGGATATTATCTCGTTACTTGAACAAGAGAAAACATCGAAGAGTTTGTGGGAAGCGTTAGGTAAAAAATGTGTAGGAAGTAATGAAATTGTCAAAAACAAAAAGAAATTGTTGCGTAAAGAGTTTGATTTAATCAGTTGTATGAAAAATGAATCTGTTTGTAAAATGATCGAGAGATTTGGACATCTGAAAATGGAGCTGGCCAGACATGAAATCACATATTCTGAAGAGGAGCTGGTGGATAAATTGTTTGATTCATTGCCAAATGATCAAGAATGGCAATACTTCGCTCTAATGTTGAAAAATACAATCAAGCCTGAAGATTTAAAAGTGGATTTGCTGATTGAAAGGCTTGAAAGCCATGAGTTGGAGATAAAGAGATCTAAAGTCAACAATCCGGCTTATCAGCAGAATGTAGAGCTTTACTACAGAGGAAATGTACCACAGGCTGGGTCTCCAAGAACAGCGTTCTCTGCAGAAAGTTCAAAGTCAGTGAACAATGAAAGTTTTCACAGTGGTTTTCACAGTGAATCTTCTTCAAACACTTCAAGTCAATCTGCTTCCAAGAATTTGTTTCAGTGTAATATCGCAGTGGATTTGAAGAATGGGCAGAACTTCAGCGAAGAATCGGCAAAACAACAGATGGTTTTCTTGGCATCTGTACTTGAATCGTATGAAAGCCTCGTTGCAGGGAAGATTGGCAACACCAACTTGACGAAAGAAGATTATGATCAATTAGACCCCGAGGAGATGGAACTAATGGATATAAGATGGTGCATGGCCAGTGCGGTTCTTCGAGCACAGCGGTTCATGGAGATCACGGGGAGGAAGTCAATTGGTGGACCATCTACCAAATTGGGATTTGATAAATCTAAGGTGACATGCTTCAAATGCAAACAAAGAGGTCACTTTAAGAGCGAGTGCAGAAATACGTATGTTAATGATGATTCTGCAAACCCGTTCAATGAAGATTATTACAAGAAAGCGATTTACCATCAGAACAAGTCTGAGCCACCAAGATTGAAACAACCTGAAGAAAAATCAAGGGCTCTTGCAGTTATATATGACGATGAAGGTTACGACTGGAGTCAAGTTTTCCCTGAAGAAGATGCTGTTGGGTATGCATTTGTGGCTGATGCTGATCCTGATAGATGGTGGAAAGCAGACTATGCAAGATGGGAAATTGGAAAATTAAATGAACCATTTAAAGAAGCTCAGAGAGCCAAACGATGGAATGATGAGTTGGAATGTTACATGGATCCACGGGGTAATCCAGTTGTTGACCCATCAAAAGTGGATTTCAAAGCTGTAACAAGTTTGATTCCAAGGCAAGCTACTTTCAACACACGAAGATTATCTGATAAAGCATATTTGCCTGATTTGGAGAAGAAAATTAGAGAGGTTTGTGAAGCAAGTCTACCGAAGGTGGTAGAGATGAAAAAGAGAAAAGAAGAAGAATTGAAGAAGATGATTGAAGAAGTGAAGACTGTTGCAAAGCTTGCTGGAGAGGAACAGAGAGCTGAAGAAACACAGAAGAATGAAGAAGCTCAGAAAGAAGAAAAGAAGGAAGATCAGAAAGTTGAGTCAGAAGAACCGGTGCTGAAAGAGACTGAGGTAAGAAAATCTTCTGACTTATCAAATGTTGAATTGGTTGATGAAAAAGAAAACAAGTGCAGGAATTGCATAGAAATGTGCAAAGCCTGTACTGAAAAAGATGACATCATAAAAACAAAAGACATTGACATAGTTAAACTTGAAAATGGTTTCACAATAAAATGTAAAGATATGATTGAAAAAGAAGAAATTTTGAAACTAAAAGTTGAAAAGCTGACACAGAAATGTCAAGATCTTGAAAAGGATAATGATGTATATAGACAAATGTGTTCTACAAAATGTGTTGATTGTGTTGAAAAAGAATCAAAATTTCAAGATTTACAAAAACAGTATGATTCTTTAAAGTGGTCGAGTCAGAGAGTACAAGAAGCTTATGATACTTTGAAGAGCCAAGTCAAAAGTTTTGATCAAAGATTGTCAGAAACTTTAGTCACTAAAGAAATGTATGAAAGAAAGTTTAAAGAAAAGCAAATTGAATTGAACAAGTGTGTTGATGAAATTGCAAATCTTAAACAAGTCTTGGCTGAAAAAGAAAAGGTTGTTACCAAACTTCAAAGTTATCATAACTCTTCGTACATTCTCGAACGCATTTTCAACATCACACCAGATGACAAAGATACTGAAAATTGCAAAAAGGGTATTGGTTCAGAATTTCATCAGGTACCACCACCATTGAGAAACAATTATACTTTTTATGATGAGGAAAAGGTGGCAAAGGGTTTGAACATAGCTGACCAGTTACCTGAAAGTATCGATGTGACTTACTCCAAATCTGATGATGCTAATGATTCAGAGGTGGTAAGTAAGGTTGTTGAAAGCGTTTTGAAAGATGAGTCTACAAAAGGTAAGTCTGAATCACAGGATGAAGATGAAGGAAATTTTCATGATGGTTATCTGAAAAACACAAAATCCGAGAAAAATTTGGATGATGATTCAAAGGGATTGGTCTATACCATGATTGGATCGGACAAACTATTCTTAGATGTTGTATTCCCGATTCAGAATGTGATTTCAGAGAAGGTCGATAAAGTTTTCAAAATGGTTGAGATTGAGAAGTCGGAAATTTCAAAGTTTGCTGGTAAAGGTCATAAATCTTTTTATAACAAACCTGGTTTTAAGAAGAAAAACATGAAGGCTGGTTTGGGTTATAAAAAGAAACAGAATCGAAAAAGAAATGAAATGCCAAATTTTCAGGCAAAAATGAGTTTTGTTCAAGGGAAAAGTTTGAAAGAAGAGGAAAAACTCAAATTTGGACAACAGTCTAATGAGGAGTTTGATGCTATGAAAAAGAAACAACAACAGGCCAAGGATGTCTCAAAGAAAGTGTGTTTTAAATGTGATCAAATTGGACATGTTGCTCGAAAGTGTCCAAATCCAAAGCCTGTTGATGTTGAAAAACAGAAGTTTGAGGGTGTGAAACCAAGGCCAACCAAATTTGATTCAAAACAAACTTGGAGGTATAACACAAACAAGTTTGCTTCGAATCAAACTTGGAATCCAAAACAAACTAGGTCTGATTCAAAACAAACTTGGAGGTACAACACAAACAAGTTTGCTTCGAATCAAACTTGGAAACCAAAACAGACTAGGTCTGATTCAAAACAAACACAGATTTCTCACACACCCAAGTTCAGAACAACACAAAGTTGGCAAACATCAGTTGATATGACAAAGCCAAATCAATTTTGGAAACCAAAAGTTGTTGTTCAAAGTGAAAATAATCAAAATGAGTCACGATTTTACAAGAGAAGTGCTTCAAAAGGACAAAACTGGGTGGTTAAGAAACAAGTTTTTGTTGAAAAAGTTGAAGACAAAGATGAAAAAGTTTTTGTGAAAAATGACAAAGATTTTCCATCATTAAATGAAACTTATTGTGTTGAAATGCCTAAGGTCCAACAGACCTGGGCTAAATTGTTCAAGTAATTGAGTTTTTGAGAATGTGCAGGTGCTCATGAAGTTTGATTGTCAAGGAGGAGAATTGATGAGCAGCCTGGCACAGGAGGAGAAGGCTGCTGAACCCTGGTTTGGTTGAACAGGGAGTTTGTTTGTTTTCTATAAATAAATAAACAATATTTCAAAAACCCTAAAAATTGAAAAATTTTGAAAAACCAAAAATATGTTTTTGTTTTGTCAAAAATTTGAAAAATTAAAAAAATATATGTTCTGATTGAATATGCCGAAACCCTCACGGCTGAACAAACATGATTAATTTCACAAGATTGAAAAACGGTTTTCAAACTGTAAATATCATTGTGTTGTAAATCATGGGGGTACGTTATAATTTTTGCTTCTCATGCGTATATTTTCTACAAATCAGAGCACTTTAAGCAGAAAATGGATGGCGAGACAAAGCTATCAGTATTGGTTGTCAAATTTTCTTTAAATGGTTTTGCATTTTAGGGGGAGTAAGAAATTGTCAGAAAATCCAAAAACATTAGAAAATTTGAAAAAGCCAAAAACATGATAAAATTCAAAATTGAGTTTTTGCGTAAAAAGAGGAAATGATAGTACATCAGTGGACTGTCACAGTACGCTAAAGAAATGGAAAGTTTAAATGTGTTAAACGATCTCACCGTGGATGTGTCGGTAGATTTTTATACATTTAGTAAACTTTTTCGGGATATAAACCTAAATTTCAAACTTGCTTATTTCGTGGGGAACACTACTTGGATATATAGGTAACCCCTGAAATCTCGTTTGAAAGGTCTCATAATCTGATATACTAGGTCTTTATACTCAATGATATCTGGGGTATTATTCCGGGACTTCTGCTGAACGGTAGTTCTGACCTAGTCCTCGAATAATACTTTCTGCAATGCTTGAAACACAGCATCACCCTCAGCATATATGATAAGACAATAAAATTGCTTAGCAATGCTGTTGTAAAAAAGATCCTCTAAAGGGGACACACCCACAAGTTGAGTCATGATCTCTCTGCTGAAC
Source organism: Helianthus tuberosus (assembly GCA_030545235.1). Classification (NCBI taxonomy): domain Eukaryota; kingdom Viridiplantae; phylum Streptophyta; class Magnoliopsida; order Asterales; family Asteraceae; genus Helianthus; species Helianthus tuberosus. Next base: position 24,697 of record JARYGA010009543.1, read on the forward strand.
GGTAGTTCTGACCTTAGCTCTCATGATTCTTCATAATTTATTAACCCCTTACAGATATCATTTGTGTTATAATTACCTGTAAGACTGATTATTGGGATCTGGATACGGGAGTATATTCAAGAGGTGGGACACATGAATGGGTTTAAGTTCTTAAAATACATAATTCGTATCCTGAATCAGTTGAACTTTGTATGAAAATTTAAAGAGGATCAGTATATCGACAATCTAAGTGAATTGTTTAATTCTTAAAGTGTTTTAAAGCTCAACGGTACTTGTGACTTGTCATAAACTGATATGATCCTCTGACGCATACTGAAACAAAAATATTGTCTGTAAATATGTTTGTACATATTTCTTTACTGCTTTATATTTTCAGAAAAATCCAAAAAGATTTTTGATTCTGCTTTATTTTCGACAACTAATGTCTGAGATGCTGAGTTTCAAAATCTAAGTAAGTTGATTGTGTTTCTGAGAATAAAACAAGTTCATTAATTTGAAACTTGAAGTTTTATAATCAAAAATCAAAAACAGTTTGTGATATCTCCAAGGTCATTAAGTTAGACTTGGATGATTAACTGTGAGGGATTTGGATGATTATACTGTTAAAATCTGTAAAAGAGCTAGTTTCCGATCCGGTTCGTTGAAACTGCAAAATCTTTTAAGATTGTTGATTGGGGGAGAGTATCAAGTAATCCTGGATATATTTCATATTATTATATCTTTAAAGCCAGGATCTTGATTTAGAAAGTTTAAATAGAGCCAGGTTACAATTCCTGGACGATTGGTCAATCAAACATTGTTACTTATAAACGTTTGAGAATTGCAGATGTTGTACCAGACTACGATCCCAACAGCCGAGTCTAAGGGGGAGTCTGAAGACAAGCTCAACGCAAAGGGAAGCGTGCATTCAAGGACCCAGGAACTATTCTGGAGGAGCTTGTATACGGAAAGCCAGGTGTCGATCCCAAAAGCACGGAAGCTTGACGAAAGGGGGAGCCTGAAGAGTCTACCGAAAGGAAGGAGATGAAGCTGAAGACAGATCCACAAGGATTCTGTTCGAGCTAAAGAGAGAGAAAGAAAAGAAGCTACGAGTCTGAATGTTTGAGATTGACTGCGGCAATATCCAAGGGGGAGTCTGTTAGTACAGTATGTCTATCGCCTCCGTCATCTCAAGACTGTAGCATAAATATATTAAGTTTAGTGCTTATAGTGTTATATTTTAGTAAAAGGCAAGGTGGCATTTGTGTAAATAATGAGATATCTCATTATTTCCCTTGGCCTATAAATAGAGAACTTAGGGTTCTCATTTAGAACTTTTGCCATTTTGCAACTTTGGAGCTTTGAAGGTTAGAGAGAGAAACTAGAGAGAGAAAGTTGTAAAGGTGATTCGTGGTGCTTGTTCTTGTCGATTTATCAAAGAATCACAGATTATTTTACGTTCGTGTGTTTCGGTCTTGCTCGTGCACGGATTCCGCACGTCGTACGAGTCGGTTCGCAATCGAAACGGATCAATCCGGGACCTAACAGAATCGTCGAGCGAAAACACTCGACAACCTCCTAAAGTAGCTTTTCTTGCCACCAGACCTTTCTCCATCAATTAGGAATCTAATGTCGTCACTAAACACATTCCTTAAATTGTAGGCATTTGTTGAGTGTTTTTTTTTTGGTGTCTAATCCGCATATATATCACCATTGCCCTTGATTTTCTTGACTGTATATCTCTTAAATGTCAACATACACACGTGTAATTTAGTTTACGAAGATTTTTCAATGTCGAGAACCTCGATCAGAGAGTAAAAAAGGCGTAAGGTTCACATTAGTGTAAAATTAAAATGGGATATACCGGGCTAGGATTCGAGTCACAGTAACAAGGGTCAAACCAACCGCCGAAGAATGGAATCGTCGTGCGAAAACACTTGACAACCTCCTAGAAGCCGCTTTTCTTGCCACCAGACCTTTCTCCATCAATTAGGAATCTGATGCCGTCACTAAACTCATTACTTAAATTGTAGCCATTTGTTGAGTGTTTTTTTTGGTGTTTAATCCGCATATATATCACCATTGCCCTTGATTTTCTTGATTGTATATCTCTTAAATGTCAACATATACATGTGTGATTTGGTTTACGAAGATTTTTCAATGCCGAGAACCTCGATCAGAGAGTAAAAAAGGCGTAAGGTTCACGTTGGTGTAAAATTAAAATGGGATATAACGGGCAAGGATTTAAGTTACAGGAACAAGGGCCAAACCAACCACCCAAGAATGGAATCGTCGAGCGAAAACACTTCACAACCCCCTAGAAGCTGCTTTTCTTGCCTCCAGACCTTTCTCCATTAATTAGGAATCTGATGCCGTCACTAAACACATTCCTTAAATTGTAGGCATTTGTTGAGTGTTTTTTTTTGTGTCTAATCCGCATATATATAACCATTGCCCTTGATTTTCTTGACTGTATATCTCTTAAATGTCAACATATACACGTGTGATTTAGTTTACGAAGATTTTTCAATGCCGAGAACCTCGATCAGAGAGTAAAAAGGCGTAAGGTTCACAATGGTGTAAAATTAAAATGGGATATACCGGGCTAGGATTCGAGTTACAGGAACAAGGGCCAAACCAACCACCCAAGAATAGAATCGTCGAGCGAAAACACTTAAAAACCTCCTAGAAGCAGCTTTTCTTGCCACCAGAACTTTCTCCATCAATTAGGAATCTGATGCCATCACTTAACACATTCCTTAAATTGTAGCCATTTGTTGAGTGTTTTTTTTTGTGTCTAATCCGCATATATATCACCATTGCCCTTGATTTTCTTGACTGTATATCTCTTAAATGTCAACATATACACGTGTGATTTAGTTTACGAAGATTTTTCAATGTCGAGAACCTCGATCAGAGAGTAAAAAAGGTGTAAGGTTCACAATGGTGTAAAATTAAAATGGGATATACCGGGGCTAGGATTCGAGTTACAGGAGCAAGGGCAAAACCAACCACCCAAGAATGGAATCATCGAACGAAAACACTTGACAACCTCCTAGAAGCAGCTTTTCTTGTCACCAGAACTTTCTCCATCAATTACGAATCTGATGCCGTCACTAAACACATTCCTTAAATTGTAGCCATTTGTTGAGTGTTTTTTTTTTGTGTCTAATCCGCATATATATCACCATTGCTCTTGATTTTCTTGACTGTGTATCTCTTAAATGTCAACATATACACGTTTGATTTAGTTTACAAAGATTTTTCAATGTCGAGAACCTCGATCTGAGAGTAAAAAAGGCGTAAGGTTCACAATTGTATAAAATTAAAATGGGATATACCAGGCTAGGATTCTAGTTACAGGAACAAGGGCCAAACCAACCACCCAAGAATTGAATCGTCGAGCGAAAACACTTGACAACCTCCTAGAAGCAGCTTTTCTTGCCACCAGACATTTCTCCATCAATTAGAAATCTGATGCCGTCACTAAACACATTCCTTAAATTGTAGCCATTTGTTGAGTGTTTTTTTTGGTAACTAATCCGCATATATATCTCCATTGCCTTTGATTTTCTTGACTGTATATCTCTTAAATGTCAACATATACACGTGTGATTTAGTTTACGAAGATTTTTCAATGCCGAGAACCTCGATCAGAGAGTAAAAAAGGCGTAAGGTTCACAATGGTGTACAATTAAAATGGGATATACCGGGCTAGGATTCGAGTTACAGGAACAATGGCCACACCAACCACCCAAGAATGGAATCGTCGAGCGAAAAAACTTGACAACCTCCTAGAAGAAGCTTTTCTTGCCACCAGACCTTTCTCCATCAATTAGGAATCTGATGCCGTCACTACGCACAGTCCTTAAATTGTAGCCATTTGTTGAATGTTTTTTTTTGTGTCTAATCCGCATATATATCACCATTGCCCTTGATTTTCTTGACTATATATCTCTTAAATGTCAACATATACACGTGTGATTTAGTTTGCGAAGATTTTTCAATACCGAGAACCTCGATAAGAGAGTAAAAAAGGCGTAAGGTTCACAATGGTGTAAAATTAAAATTGGATATACAAGGCTAGGATTCGAGTTACAAGAACAAGGGCCAAACCAACCACCCAAGAAGGGAATCGTCGAGCGAAAACACTTGACAACCTCCTAGAAGCAGATTTCTTGCCACCAGACCTTTCTCCATCAATTAGGAATATTATGCCGTCACTAAACACATTCCTTAAATTGTAGGCATTTGTTGAGTGTTTTTTTTGGTGTCTAATCCGCATATATATCACCATTGCCCTTGATTTTTTTGACTGTATATCTCTTAAATGTCAATATATAGACGTGTGATTTAGTTTACGAAGATTTTTCAATGTCGAGAACCTCGATCAGAGAGTAAAAAAGGTGTAAGATTCACAATGGTGTAAAATTAAAATGGGATATACCGGGCTAGGATTCGAGTTACAGGAACAAGGGCAAAACCAACCAACCAAGATGGGAATCGTCGAACGAAAACACTTGACAACCTCCTAGAAGCAGCTTTTCTTGCCACCAGAACTTTCTCCATCAATTAGGAATCTGATGCCGTCACTAAACACATTCCTTAAATTGTTGCCATTTGTTGAGTGTTTTTTTTTGGTGTCTAATCCGCATATATATCACCATTTCCCTTGATTTTCTTGACTGTGTATCTCTTAAATGTCAACATATACACGTGTGATTTAGTTTACGAAGAATTTTCAATGCCGAGAACCTCGATCAGAGAGTAAAAAAGGCGTAAGGTTCACAATGGAGTAAAATTAAAATGGGATATACCGGGCTAGGATTCGAGTTACAGGATCAAGGGCCAAACCAACCACCCAAGAATGAAATGGTCGAGCGAAAATACTTGACAACCACCTAGGAGTAGCTTTTCTTGCCACCAGACATTTCTCCATCAATTTGGAATCTGATGCCGTCACTAAACACATTCCTTAAATTGTAGCCATTTGTTGAGTGTTTTTTTTTGGTATCTAATCCGCATATATATCTCCATTGCCCTTGATTTTCTTGACTGTATATCTCTTAAAGGTCAACATATACACGTGTGATTTAGTTTACGAAGATTTTTCAATGCCGAGAACCTCGATCAGAGAGTAAAAAAGGCGTAAGGTTCACAATGATGTACAATTAAAATGGGATATACCGGGCTAGGATTCGAGTTACAGGAACAATGGCCAAACCAACCACCCAAGAATGGAATTGTCGAGCGAAAAAACTTGACAGCCTCCTAAAAAGAAGCTTTTCTTGCCACCAGACCTTTCTCCATAAATTAGGAATCTGATGCCGTCACTACGCACAGTCCTTAAATTGTAGCCATTTGTTGAATGTTTTTTTTTTGTGTCTAATCCGCATATATATCACCGTTGCCCTTGATTTTCTTGACTGTATATCTCTTAAATGTCAACATAGACACGTGTGATTTAGTTTGCGCAGATTTTTCAATGCCGAGAACATCGATTAGAGAGTAAAAAAGGCGTTAGGTTCACAATGGTGTAAAATTAAAATGGGATATACCGGGCTAGGATTCGAGTTACAGGAACAAGGACCAAACCAACCACCCAAGAATGGAATCGTCGAGCAAAAACACTTAACAACCTCCTAGAAGCAGCTTTTCTTGCCACAGACCTTTCTCCATCAATTAGGAATCTGATGCCGTCACTACACACATTCCTTAAATTATATCCATTTGTTGAATGTTTTTTCTTTGTGTCTAATCCGCATATATATCACCATTGCCCTTAATTTTCTTGACTGTATATCTCTTAAATGTCAACATATACATGTGTGATTTAGTTTACGAAGATTTTTCAATGCCGAGAACCTCGATAAGAGAGTAAAAAAGGCGTAAGGTTCATAATGGTGTACAATTAAAATGGGATATACCGGGCTAGGATTCGAGTTACATGAACAAGGTCCAAACCAACCACCCAAGAATGGAATCGTCGAGCGAAAACACTTGACAACCTCCTAGAAGCAGCTTTTCTTGCCACCAGACCTTTCTCCATCAATTAGGAATCTGATGCCGTCACTAAACACATTCCTTAAATTGTAGCCATTTGTTGAGTGTTTTTTTTGGTATCTAATCCGCATATATATCACCATTGCCCTTGATTTTCTTGATTGTATATCTCTTAAATGTCAACATATACACGTGTGATTTAGTTTACGAAAATTTTTCAATGCCGAGAACCTCGATCAGAGAGTAAAAAAGGCGCAAGGTTCACAATGGTGTAAAATTAAAATGGGATATACCGGGCTAGGATTCGCGTTACAGGAACAAGGGCCAAACCAACCACCCAAGAATGGAATCGTCGAGCGAAAACACTTGACAACCTCCTAGAAGCAGCTTTTCTTGCCACCAGACCTTTCTCCATCAATTAGGAATCTGATGCCGTCACTAAACACATTCCTTAAATTGTAGCCATTTATTGAGTGTTTTTTTTGGTGTCTAATCCGCATATATATCACCATTGCCCTTGATTTTCTTGATTATATATCTCTTAAATGTCAACATATACACGTGTGATTTAGTTTACGAAGATTTTTCAATGTCGAGAACCTCGATCAGAGAGTAAAAAAGGCGTAAGATTCACAATGGTGTAAAATTAAAATGTGATATATCAGGCTAGGATTCGAGTTACAGGAACAAAGGCCAAACCAACCACCCAAGAATGGAATCGTCGAGCGAAAACACTTGACAACCTCCTAGAAGCAGCTTTTCTTGCCACCAGACCTTTCTCCATCAGTTAGGACTTTGATGCCGTCACTAAACACATTCCTTAAATTGTAGCCATTTGTTGAGTGTTTTTTTTTTTGTGTCTAATCCGCATATATATCACCATTGCCCTTGATTTTCTTGACTGTATATCTCTTAAATGTCAACATATACACGTGTGATTTAGTTTACGAAGATTTTTCAATGCCGAGAACCTCGATCAAAGAGTAAAAAAGGCGTAAGGTTCACAATGGTTTAAAATTAAAATGGGATATACGGGGCTAGGATTCGATTTACAGGAACAAGGGCCAAACCAACCACCCAAGAATGGAACCATTAAATATGAAACAAATTGAAAATAATTCTGAGAAAGAGAAGTCAAGAGCATGTGTTGTGATCCAAGATGATGAAGGGTATAACTTGTGACACCCCGGTATTTCCATGTATTACAGGAGGGCCCGGTGGGGAGTATCGTGATGTAGTTGATATCATTATAGTCAATTTATCACAGTTTAATTCACAGCGGAAGTCTAAAAGTAATAATATTACAAACCGAATGAAAGTAACATAAAGTATCACAACAGAATGTAAAGTGATCCACAGGCGGATCTAAACAAAAGAAGATATTGTTCAACAGATTTTTAAGTGACAAAGCTTGCAAGACTCTTTGTTTATTCACTCAGGAGTAGCCAGCCTATTTCGCTTAGTACCTACACTTAACCTTTTGGAAAATACGTCAGTTTACACTGGTAAATACAATTAACCGACTCTTTTTGAAAAGTGTTTAAAAAATTGATTTAAATGCACAAGGCACAAATAATCTTTTATAACTTGGGATAATTATTTAAAAATAATATTGTAAATGAATTATATGTTTGTTATACGTTTAATAGCCCGGGTTGAATACCGAGTTAAAGATTAATAGACACACCACATAATATAACCCACGACGAGTTATTCTCGAACAGGCGGGTTCATTATTTTACATACGCACCGGCAGGTGTATGCCTACACCCCGTGCTTAAGTCGTAGCCATTTCAATGAATGAGCCGAGGATATCCAGGACATGGTCATTAACCCCCCAAAGGCTTAGAACAAACAAAACAGATTAAACGGGTTATCTCAATGATTTAACCTTCATATAATTAAAAATTCAATACCCGACCAAGCGGTATTTTATATACCGTACCCCAAGCCCGTATAAGGGAAAATAAGTTAAAAGTATTTACCTGAGCAAAATATTCAAATTTATCTTTGCCGTATACAATCAGCAAGTGCAAATATCTTTTACTGGGCTCCTAAATCTGGAACGAAGGTTTTAATAACCTATTAGATTCCTAACGGGTCTTTAAATTTAAACTTAGACCGGTTAGTTTTAAAGAAAGGTATACGGTTCAAAACGCAAGATTAAGCGAAGACCGGATTAGAATGTGATTTAGACCCGACAAGTGTGAGGACTTGTATAATATGGGTAGACTAAACACCTTCTGGATTTTGAGGTAAAAATGATAAGGTTTGACCCGTTTTGGTCAATTTATGCAAACTAGTCACATAAACCGTACCGAACGCGAAAAATGCATAACAGGTAACCAAAAGAGTCATATACATGTTTCACAAGTTAATATGCCTTAAATATGTTGTGATATCAGTAGGATACCTTCCATTATTCCCAAAATGGATTTAAAATCAAATTAAGCCTCGTGGGGGTATTTTGGTCATTTTAAAGGTTATAAAAGAGATTAAATAATAATCTGAGGTTTTGGTCTAAAATGATCAGTAAAAATATTTATTTTTGAAGGTCATATCAGTAGGGTATTGCATATATGTGAAAGATATCATTTATTACCAAACTATGCACTATAGGGGCATTTTGGTCATTTCACATAAGCTTTAAAGGTCAAATTTGGAAATCTGAGTTCAAAACTTTTACTTATTGTTAAAGTATAAAAATTCACTTATAATATCAGTAGGTAATAAGTATTATGTGTTAAAAATAGTTTTAACCCATATTATGCGTTTAAATTGCGTAAAAAGTCGGTTTTAGGCGATTTTCAAGTTATATAACGAAAGCTGAGATTTTTATTAGTTTATAAAGTTTAAAATATTTTATTTATCATATAAAATCAGTAGCAAAATATTTGGTATCAAAATGTTATGTAAAACTCATTTTATTAACAAAACGGTATAACCGTCAATTACCGAATCAATGCAAGAACCCTACGTTATGATCAGTTTAAAAATTAATAAAAATCTTCAAAAATCCCAAAATATTATATTACATCAATGGGTAAAAGGTTTGGTTTCGAAATTTGGGTTTAAATAGGCTTTATGCTAAAAATGCCATTTAATTAATAAAAAGGCTTCAATTTACGATATCAAGCATAACTCCTAATTTAGACCTCAAAATGATGTCAAATTGTTAGGACATGTTTATAAATCAGTAATAAAGGTTTTTGTCCACTCATATTTTCAAAAAATCTCGTTTTAATATCAAAAGGGCATAATGGTCAATTTTACGCATTTAACGGAAACATGCAATGAACTAGGATTACAAAGGAACCACATTGTATAAACTCAGAGGGTTATACTAACATGTAATATGGTCCTAATGGAACCCTAAGGAATTTATAAAACAAGCTAAATCGGGTCAGAACTGAAAGTCAAAGCAAAAGTCTACTTTTGCGACTTTCGGTTCCGAACCGAGCCTAAACACAGAATTGTCGGATTGAACATTCTTATACATGTTCTTGCATTATTTACCAAGTTATTTTAGTGTTAAAACAGGTTCCATAACTTCTACATTACTTATTATGAATTTATTTTGCAAAAATAGCTTCTGTTGACTTTTTAATATTAAGTTTGACCCGACAATTGACCAAGTTAGAGTGATAATTACCAACTCATAGCCACTTTCAATTTGAATAATGGCTGGACCATTAGTGATTAATCACTAAGTCAAAGCTTAATTACAAAGGCTTTGACTTTAGGTCATTAAGCTAAAAAAACTTGAACTAGAGGGGCTAAGAATGCTTACAAAGGCTCTTAGCACGAATTAGGAGTTGAGGGAAACTTGCTTGAAGTCCAGAGAGCTCCAGAGAGTGAGTTTGAAATAATTTTGTGAATGAGCACATGAACTAGCAAACAAGAGTTCTTATATAGCCAAATAAACTTCACAAGATCATTCCACACAAGCCTACAAATGATTTCTGATGATTCCAGGTGTCCCAATGCATGTAATACAGTTGGCTCAGTCCCTGGAATCGAATTCAGGCTTTCTAAGGCGGTGGAACTGGCTGGACTCGCAGCTGTCAACATTTTCTGCCCAGATCAAGCTGTCGCGTCGCGCGACGGAAGAGGATGTTGGTGGTGGCGTGACGCCACCATAGGGGTAACCAGATCAGCAAGTTTCAATTGTTGATATTTTCACCCCCTGGACCTTCTAAAGCGTAAATTCTTTCATTTTAAGCACATTTAACCCATTTAACTTTTATTCTTGTGATCCATGAGATATAACCAAACACCGTTAGGTCCGGTTTCGTTTAATGATAACCGAAAACATAAGTTTTGCCTTGTTGACGCTTTTAACCCCTTAATTACGAAAGTTAACGTATTTTCCTCATACGATATCGAAACTTTGTGAAATTTTTATAACTTATTCTCGGGAGCATAATTAATTGTTACAAAGCTTCAGGTTCGTTAAAAGGTCACTCAGAGGTATAATTTAAACATGTTGACACATTTAACCCTCGCATCTTGTAAACTTTCACTTTCTTCCACAAACGGTTTCATATGATTCATGATTCATTCGTTTAAGGGTATAAACATCGTGTAGGGTTGTTAAAAGGAAAAATTATCAAATGTTGACACTTTGAATCCTTCTACACACATACTATCTTTGTTTGTTAACTTTAGTTCCTCTTAATCAATTTGTTAATCGCTTAAAGTCCATGACACGTGTCGATATTATATTGGACATGATTTTGCGAGGTGTTACATCCTCACCCCCCTTAAAAGAAATCTCGACCTAGAGATTTACTGAAATAAATGAGGGTACTTCTGCTTCATTGTGGATTCAACCTCCCTCGTGTATTCGGGACCTCTATGGGCATCCCATTTAACCTTCACAATAGGTACATGCTTCTTTCGAAGCTTCTTAACCTGTCGATCCTCAATCGACAAAGGTTTTTCAACAAAATTTAAGCTCTCATCAATATGCACATCCTTATGTGACATGGCTAGCGATTCATCGGCTAGACACTTCTTTAGATTGCAGATGTGGAACACATTATGAATTCCACTGAGCTCTTCAGGCAGGTTTAATTTGTAAGCCACTGTTCTGACACATTCAATGATCTCGAATGGTCCTATGTATCTTGGGCTTAGCTTGCCTTTCTTGCCAAAACGCATCACCCCTTTCCAGGGTGATACCTTGAGTAACACTTTGTCACCTACCTCGAACTTCAGAGGTTTACGCCTTTTATCTGCGTAGCTTTTCTGCCTATCCCTGGCAGCTTTGAGATGATCTCGTATATGTATAATCTTATCTGTCATCTCCAGGACTATGTCAGGTCCTGTTAGTTGGACATCTCCAACTTCCGCCCAACAAACTGGCGTCCTGCACTTTCTTCCATACAAGGTTTCGAAAGGTGCAGCTTGAATACTCGAATGATAGCTATTATTATATGAAAATTCAATCAACGGAAGATGATCATCCCAACTTCCACCTAAATCAATAACACAAGCCCTTAACATATCCTCCAGCGTTTGAATTGTACGCTCGCTTTGACCATCCGTCTGAGGATGATATGCAGTGCTGAAGTTTAATCAAGTGCCTAGGGATTGCTGAAAGCTTTTCCAAAAATGCGATGTATATCTCGTATCCCTATCAGAGATGATAGACATTGGCACTCCGTGAAGAGATACAATCTCGTCCACGTATAGCTAAGCTAACTTATCAGAGCTATGTGTTTCCTTAATAAGTAAGAAGTGGGCTGACTTAGTCAGTCTATCTACTATAACCCAAATAGTATCATTTGCTCGCTTTGTTTTTGGTAACTTAGTGATAAAATCCATAGTTACCGTTTCCCACTTCCAGGTGGGAAGTTCAGGCTGTTGTAGCAAACCTGACGGCTTCTGGTGTTCTGCCTTAACTTGAGCACATGTCAGACATTTAGCCACATAAGTGGCTATAGATTTCTTCAAACCTATCCACCAATAATTTGCCTTTAAATACTGGTACATCTTCTCACTTCCAGGATGAACTGTGTATTTGGAGCTATGGGCTTCTTGAAGAATCACGTCCCGAAGTCCTCCATAGATTGGAACCCATATTCGTCCATTCAATCTTAGGATTCCATCCTTGCCATAGGATAACTGTTCAGCGGTTTCTCCTAGCTTTTCATTCGGATAGTTAGCTTCTAATACAGCTTCCTTCTGAGTGGCTAACAATCTTTCATTTAAGTTGTTCTTCAATTCAATGCTCTTAGCATTGATTCTAATGGGCTTAACCCGTTCCTTCCTGCTCAAAGCATCGGCGACTATATTCGCTTTGCCTGGATGGTATCGGATTTCACAATCATAATCATTCAGTGTCTCCATCCATCGATGCTTTCTCATGTTCAGATCTTTCTGGTTAAACAGATGTTGAAGGCTCTTGTGATCAGAATAGATCACACACTTGGTACCATATAAATCATGCCTCCAAAGTTTTAGTGCAAACACAACGGCACCCAATTCCAAGTCGTGGGTGGTGTAATTCTTTTCGTGCACCTTTAATTGTCAGGAAGCATAGGCAATGACCTTGCCTTTCTGCATAAGCACACATCCCATACCAGTGTGCGATGCATCACAATAAACCACAAATTCTTCAATTCCTTCTGGTAACGTCAATACAGGAGCATTGCTTAACTTCTATTTAAGAATATCAAAAGATTCTTGTTGCTTAGGACCCAATCAAACTTGATATTCTTGTGAGTTAATGAAGTTAGGGGTGCAGCAATCCTTGAGAAATTCTCAATAAAACGCCTGTGATATCCTGCCAGACCCAAGAAGCTACGAATATCTATGGGCGTCATCGGCTCTTGCCAATTCATGACAGCTTTAATCTTAGCGGGATCCACCTGGATACCAAGCTCGCTAACCACATGTCCAAGAAATTGGACTTCACGAAGCCAAAACTCACATTTTGAAAACTTGGCGTAGAGCTTCTCTTGCTGAAGAAGTTTAAGAATACATCGAAGGTGCTTTTCATGATCAGCCTGGTTCTTCGAATAAATGAGGATGTCATCAATGAAGACGATGACAAACTTGTCCAAGTAGGGTTTGCAAACGAGATTCATGAGATCCATGAACGCTGTTGGTGCATTAGTGCGCCCGAAAGGCATCACCAAGAACTCATAGTGACCATAACGAGTTATGAATGCAGTCTTATGCACATCTTCATCTCTAACCTTCAGTTGATGGTAACCTGACCTTAAGTCAATCTTGGAGAAGTAACTTGCCCCTTGCAATTGATCGAACAGATCGTCGATCCTGGGCAATGGATATATGTTCTTGATTGTAACCTTGTTCAGCTCTCGATAATCAATTCATAAACGCATTGATCCGTCCTTTTCTTCACAAACAGAATCGGTGCTCCCCAAGGAGATGAACTAGGTCAAATGAAACCATTGGCCAACAAATCATCCAGTTGAGTTCTTAACTCTTTCATCTCAGTTGGTGCTAACCTGTAAGGTGCTCTTGCAACAGGTGCTGCTCCAGGAATAATGTTGATTCTGAACTCCACTTGTCTATCTGGTGGTAAACCAGGTAGTTCTTCAGGGAATACTTCTGGATATTCAGAAATAACATGGATGTCTTCAATTTTGGGCTTTGGTTCATCAATAGTCACCTGTGCCATGTAAATGACACAACCTTTCTTCAAACACCTTGATGCCTTAAGCATAGACACTTGCTTAGGCAACCCATACTGAGTATCTCCTTGTATGGTAAGTGGCTCACCATACGGAGTCTTGATAACCACTTGTTTCTTGTCACAAACAATCTGGGCTTGGTTATGAGATAACCAATCCATACCTATCACTATGTCGAAACCAGCTAGTTTCAAAGGAAGCAAAGATAACAGAAAAGAGTGGTTCCTAATGGATATAAAACATCCATCTAACACAGTTGAAACTTCATATTTTATGCTTAGGGTTTTAACAGGTAGATTTAATAACTTACAAAATTTATCATCCACAAATGACTTATCTGCACCCGAATCAAATAATACCCTTGCATAAACATCATTGATAAGAAAGGTACCTGTTATCACATTGTCATTCTGAATCGCTTCGCGTGCATTCATTTGAAAGACCCGAGCATTGGTCTTTTTACCTTCTTCAGGTTTCTTGGCATACTTTGGGCAGTTAGACTTGATATGCCCCTTCTCGTTACAGTTGTAACAAGTCGCATCCTTTATCTTCTTACAATCCAACGTCTTATGTTCACTAGATTTACAGATCCCACAAGCCCTAGGCTGCGATTGGGATTTTGATTCATACCTGCACTTTCCCAGATGGCGCTTCTTACAGGTCTTGCATTTGGGCTTTTCACCCGACTGTTGGTCATCCTTTTAAATCCCGAACTCTTCTTGTGATCTGAGTTCCCTTTACGTTTCTTATCAGAATGGTGTGAGTTCTCATCCTCACGTTTTCTTTTCCCCTCATCAGAATTCCTAAGCAATCTCTGCCTGACCGCATCGAGGGTAAGAGATAATGACAAATCAGTTACTGACCTAAAGGTAGTAGGTCTTGATGCTTTCACACTTGCCTTAATTTCTGGAGCCAAACCTCCAATAAAGCGAGCTATACGTTTCGGTTCTGGTGTAACCAAGTAAGGAACCAATCGAGACATAGTGTTGAAGCTCGTAAGGTATGCCTGACAGTCTAAGTTTTTCATAACCAATGTCAAGAAATCGGTATCGATTTTCTCAACTTCATGTTGAGGACAGTAATTCTCCTTGATTAACACAACAAACTGAGCCCATGTCAAGTTGTATAACGGAATCTTTCCAGTAGCTTGGATTAAGGACCTCCACCAAGCTAGAGCTTCACCTTTGAACGATTGTGAGACGTACTTCACAATATCTTGCTCTGCACATCCACTAATATCAACCACTGTATCCATCTCATCTAGCCAGGTCATGCAATCAATGGCTCCTTTTTCCCCAGTGAAATCCCTGGGCTTGCAAGAGACGAAATACTTATAAGAACAGGTTTTTGCTCGTGGCTCTTTGTTGAATACGATCTTCTTAGACGGGATACTATGCTGATTTGATGAGTGTTGGGCATCATCCTTCTTCGACTCATGAGTTTTAGAAGGTGGCTAACTGTGAGCCACAGAGTGAGTCTTAGGGTGTGATTTGGAATGAGGTACAGATAAGGTCTTGCTATGTGTACCACTTGATTCTCTAAACTGCCTGTCCATGGCTTTAGTAACATCATTATCAATCAATGCTTGAAGTTCCGCACCAGTTACGTTGATTCTGGTAGTATCATGATTTTCTATAGGGTGACTATTGACTTCTTCAGATTCTGCCATGTAGCTTGATTGCTACATAAAATAATGATAATGATTTATTCAGAAGTCTATAACAGTATTATCATTCTTGATGATTTATAAACTATGGTATTAATAAACCATATTGGTTAATTTATTAGTCACATATATATTCAAGATTTTCAAATTAATCCTTAGTTAAAATTTATTCAACTATTATAATGGCACAAAAGGCCTAGTCACAAGGATAAATTTAAATTATAAGCCATGATCTTATAGGATCGAGGCATTAAGGCTTAAACATAGTTCATTACCTTTTCTTGACAGGAAGTCGTAGACTACAACTGTCTTTTGTCTCAAAGGACAATATATATATGGACCGTAGGCACTTTATCACGAATGGATGGTTAAACAATAAATAAAGGAAAGGAATTGGAAGAATCCAATATAAGGATGACTTGTGTGATTTTATCGAATCACATTTGCCAGGGGTGTTAACATGTTTTCAGATGTTAACAAGGATTTGAATCTTTTAAATAGGTTTTACCATCATGGCCCTGTCTTTAGAATGACACATGGGCTAGGTTTTACTCTTTTAAGATTCT
>JARYGA010009544.1:0-36020 GCA_030545235.1 Helianthus tuberosus
GATGGTGATTCTCCAAGGTTAAATCAAGATGAAATCAAGATTGCTCGAAAGAAATGGTTTAAGTATATGCCAGTTGAACGCAAATTTAGAAGACCATTGGCTTTCTTTACAAGAAATCAGGATATTTCGTTTGGTGATATTATCAGTTGGGGCTGGATTCCAGAGCTGAATGTTTTTATAACTAAAAGGGAATACGGGGATCAATACTTCAGATATTTAGTTGATATAAAGAGTTTAACGTGGTGGGATGTACAAGAGCTATATAGAACAAAGATGATCAACTTTCAAATGAAGTAATATGATTTAAAAATGTGGAGGTTTAATAGATATGAAGCTAGACATGATTTTCCTACTTGGTAACCTCAGAAGCCAAAGAGAATTGTTTCGAAGACTGAGATTGATCCTGAAATGAAAAATCCTAATGTGTCACTGATCTACAAAAGACCAAAAACGATGAAAAACATGCCACTGATGAAGATGGAGCAAGATTTTCATTATGATTTCAGGTGGTGGCATTACGATAAGCAAATTGGTGAACCAGTGATAGTTCTGTGCAACTATGGGAATTAGAGAATGATAAGGATTCTAGATCCAATGTGGATTGCTAACTTGTCACAGAAAGATATCAAGTTGCTATTCTACAACAAGATATACTATTCAGTTAAAGACATACTACAAGCAATGCAATACCAGAATGTTATCAAGGTTTGCTATGCCTATGATATACACTCAGGAAGGATGTGGGATTCGAAATGGAGAGACTTAGAAAGAAAAGAGTTCTTGAAAGATGTTCAAATTGAAGAGAGAATTGCTGAAAGAATAAAGAAAGCTTCGATTTCTAGGTATAAATATATGAAATGGGCTCCTACAACATATCAAACTCCATTGTCGTACTTTGAGCTGAAATGTCAAAGAGTTAGGAATTACTTATTTGGAAGATAAAGTGAAGTGTTTTGAAGACCGAACGACACTACGACAACATCCTAGGGGGATCTGTTGGTACATTGTGTTTGATGCCTATGTCATCGTGTCGTGTCATTCGATTTATTGTAATAGGAATAACTGTTAGATTTGATTTGTAAGTTTGTATTTATGTGTTAGTCCGTACGGATGAGGCTCATCCTCAAGGATGAAGCTCATCAGCATAGACCAACTCATCCGTCCCAAGGGTCTTTGTCAAGTCTATAAATAGTGGGATAGTGTGAGTCATTTGTAACTTTTGCATTCAAGAGGTGAAGCTCTGTCGGATTGAAAATCTAGATGTAAAACTGATTAAAGTGAATGAAACATAGAAATTAACCAAAACTTATGTTTCTGCCTATGTACCCGAAATTCCGCGCATTATACTTAGGTTTAGATATCACCAGGTGAATAAACGTCATCCAAAATGATCCTCACAAGCTTGCACAACACGGTTAATGCTTGGTAGATAAACGTGTCATATTGGACTGGCATATCCCACAAAGAAACCCTCTAAAGATTTCGCTCCAAATTTACCTTCAGGATCACTTACTATGCACAGCCCGACCCAAATGGTTCTAACCATTGAAAATTGGGCTTCCGTTTGTTTAGTAGCTTAAAACATGTCTTTCCGTACTTTTTCACTGTTAATACGCGATTCAAGGTATAGCAAACAGATGCTACCGCTTCGTTCAAGAAACTTATCGGTAGCTTCGAATCGGCTAACATTTTACGTGCTGTCTCGATCAAAGTATGATTCTTCCTTTCTGCTTCGCCATTTTTCTGAGGAGTGTATAGCGCGCTGAACTCATGAAGAATCCCATTTCGTTGAAGTACTCAAGCATTTGATTGTTCTTAAATTATGTCCCATTATCACTCTGAGTTCTACGAAGAGGTAAATGGTACAGGTTCTCTAACTTCTTGAACAAGATCATAAGATAATCAAATGTTTCGTATTTTGTCTCCAAGAACATTAACCGAGAGAACCGTGAGTAATCATCGGTAACGACTAAGCAATAGGAATCTCTAGTTACACTTTTAACATTGACGGGTCCAAACAAATCCATATCCAGCCTCTCCAGTTGTAATTTGATTCAACTAAACAACTTCTTCAGAGGTGACTTCTTGTGTTGTTTACCCTTTTTACAGCTCACACGCTCATAAGTCAAATGAAAACTCTTGACGTTACACCCTCAACTAAGTTGTTATGAACCAGATAATTCATTTTGCATAGAGGATTATGACGTATTTTCCGATGCCACAAAATAGACTCCTTCTCCGTAGATTTCATAACGAAACATTGTGCGGTCTTTGTAGTCATGGTTGTTGTGCACATATCTAAGACATACAGATCGTTTACTCTCGGTGCACGTATTAATATCCACTCTTCTAGAATAATGAACCCTAGTTTCATGATAATACACTCCCTGTCTGTGAAATGAACTGTAACCTCCAGTCACAAATTTGTAAAACAAATAACAAACTATTCTCTAACTCCGCTATGTAGTTCACTTTGTCAAACAATACGGTTCCATTTCCAAGAGTACCTTCGCCAATAATTCTTCTTCCCTGATTCCTTACAAACCCGGCATACCCACCTTTAATTGGTCGAACATCATAGATGTTGGACCGTTGTACGACCTCTAAAAGTCAGTTAAGGCGTTCATCTTTGAATACAAAGGCGGAATCAATGTATACAAAGTCATAACAGCTTTGTTCTTCTTAATTTTCCTTCTATTAATTCCTTCAGAGTCTTTACAATGAATTTCTGACAAAAATTCAGCAGCACCTCGACTCACATACACTAACAACTGATCATCGCTTCAAATGACCTGACTACCTATATATAGAAAGCATGATTTCGCTTGAGACTTGTTCAAGCGAAATCTCTTAAGTTGATTTCGCTTCAAGCATTCACATACCCTCTCAAGCGAAATCTTGTGTTTAACACATAAAAACCCTAACTTAAACCCTATTGTGTGATCATTCAAACAATCCTAGACACAAGACTTGATAATGACGTAATCAGCAGACATTTAGTGCACCAACAGACTCCCCCTTGGATGCTGATGAAGTCTTTGGCTTCAAGTCTTTGTCTTTAACAAACTTCAAACATTGTAAAAACTCTCATCAATCTTTATCTTCAATCTTCCCTTTGACTGTTGATCCAGACTCCCCCTTTCACAGACTCCCCCTCTCGATATTCTAGAATCTGAGAAATCCGGTTCAAGCTTTAAAATTTAACTTCCGTGGGAATGATAAAGTCCAAACCTGTTAAAAGTGCTTAAATGTACAAAAGAAATCCGGTTCAAGCTTTAAAAGTTTCGTTGTATACTTTTGATTTTCAGGATTAAAAGTGCTTAAATGTACAAAAGAAACAAATTAACGACCAAAACTAGCATAAATACAAACGAAGGAAAGTTGATACATCATACCAACCCTCCGAGGGTCACCCCAAGACCAAAAACAACAAATCAGAAGACAAGCACAGGACCATGCCACAAAGGCATGGGGCCGTGCCCCACCCAAGATTCAAGAAAGAAAAAGACAAACAGAAGCAGACAAGAGACATGAGGCCGTGTCCTATGGACATGGGCAGTGGTCACCTCCCAGATTTGCAAATCTTGGATAGTACAACAAGTACAATGGCCATGGGACCGTGACATTGACACATGGGGCGGTGCAAGCATACAAACTAATGCAGCTCATTAAATGAAGACAGAGGAGAAGGGGGCACGGGGCCGTGCCCACCGGGCATAGAGGCGTGTAAACTGTCTGTTTCCAACTATAAATAGGGGTGCCTGGTTCAATTGCAATCCATCGCTTGGCAAACTACTTCTCTCACACCTGTCACCCTTCCACCACCATCATCCACCACATTCATCCATCATCCATCTTTAGAGTGTATAGTAGTCTCGGGATCCAAGATTGATTGTAAGAGCATTTTCAAACAAAGGTCATGATTGGCTAATCCCTTACATCACTTGGTGAAGACAAGTCTTTTATGTATTACTTTTGATTTCAAGTATTTGGTTAACCTTTTAATTGGGTTTGTATTAATGACTTTAATATGTATTTTTTTTATATTGAAAGTGAACTTTACTCTATCATCTCTTCATGTTTTGTTGATTCACTCAATCGTGTCTTTACGGTCTATATAAAGCGCGTTAACTACCTGGAAGGGGGTTAGAAGGGTGCTTTGGGTAAAGTTCTTCCTTTGTTCAGTGTATAGATCCTGCAAGCCTTTGAGGCTATCAAATCGGGGGAAGTAAGAACAACTTGAATACTTTATAAATAAACTACTATTAAAACTTTAAACCGGCCTTGCGGGACTGTATCCCTGATGACTTAGACTAATCTACCCAAGGGTAGCATTGCCTCCAAAAGAGGGACATGCCACATTTTGCATTATTAACTTACTTAATTATCTTTAAATATTATGGCCTTGCGGGACTGTATCCCTGCTGACTCGGACCAATATGGCCGAGGGTAGTGTTGCCTCCAAATGATGGACATGCCACATTTTGAATTAATAACTTACTTAATTATCTTTCAATATTCCGGCCTTGTGGGACTGTATCCCTGCTTACTTAGACCAATATGGCCGAGGGTAGCGTTGCCTCTAAAAGTGGGACATGCCACTATAACCAAGATAATCTCTTAGAAAACCCTAAGTGTAGAAATCATCAAATGATACATAAAAGATGAGTCGGACCCAAGTGATTCTATCTTGTTTATTTGTTTCTTTAATTATTTTAATTTCTTTCTTTATTTTAACTGATAAAAACCTTTTCTCAAAATTTTGTTAGATTAGACGTTGACGATATTCCGGTATTAAAAGCTCTTGTGTCCTTGGACGACCTCGGTATCTTACCATCACTATACTACGCCAACGATGGGTGCACTTGCCCAAGCGTGTTGTAGAGTGTGATAGCATTATATCATGTTTTATAAATTTAAAGCTTGATAAACGAGTAAAAGTTACTTAAAATATATATTAAAAATTATACACCCTCGACTCACGTCAGTTGTTTAAGCATACTGTAAGCTGCATCCTTTTAAGTGGATTTTTCACATGGAATCAAACATTTTGAACATACTAAGGATGTTGTTGGTTTATCTAGTGATTTATAACTAACTGATTCATTATTTAAATCAATTTTAGGCTCGGTTTTTAATTCAGCTGAAGCTTCTTACTTTACCTCTTTTAGATTCGCCATCATTGTTTTTTGAGCAATCTTCTCCAGCGTTGTATGTCCCTATCCCGTGGATCGTTACAAGATTGATAATCACCCAAGGGTGCGGAATCCCCTTGATAGATCAATGAACACAGAAACAAGAAATTAAGATGAAGAAAACGAAACATAGCTACCAAACTAATCTTCTGTGATTATCAAACGTAATGTTCACAAGAACTCACAGCCTTTCTCTGTGGTTTCCCTAACTCTCTAACTTTTTCTGTAGAATGTCTAACCTAAACCCTAAAGCATGATGATGTTTATATACTACGGCCATTCCTTGCGAAGTGGGCTAGGCCCACAAACACTATAAACAAATTCGGACTTGACTAATAAAGACACAACCTCGGACTAAACATTAATTCTGACTGACCCATATACTCGAACCCATGTCATACTCGAAATCAATATCTTCATATCCAAGCCTTGTAAAATATCCAAAGACCAAGCCAAAGTTGTTATCACATAACATGCACCAACAAACTCCCCCTTGATAATAGCTTGCAAAGGTAACTTTAGTCTTAAGAATCTCAGTCTTTGGTCTTTGGATAGTGTCAGCTTCAACACGAATTCTGTCAGCAACAGACTCCCCCTAAGCTGATGCATCCAATCACCAAAATCTTCTAAGTTTTGAGCCAGCAATCCAAGTAAGTCTTCATATCATCCATTCTGCATTGTAGAAGGAGGATTCTACCAAGCAGCAACAAACTCCTCATCTTTTCACATCATTCTCAGCAACACACTACTTCAATATGTATACTATAAAACAAACATCTTGAGAAACCATAAGAATTTGTCAACAAAGTTAAACAAATTATTATTAATTAAGAGATGATTAAACTGTATCATAGATTAAGAAATTCCAATTCATCACCAACACGCAAAAATTTTGTCCAACAAACAATAACCTGCATGATTTAAAAATTTTGAACTCACTTTCTAACACTGTCTCCCCCTATCAGTAACAACTCCTCCACGAATAACAGTTTTCCATACATTAAGAATTTTAAGGAAAATGACAATCTTTTTATATTTTTGTATTTTCAGAAAGCAAATAAATAATAAAAGCAATCAATACTCTATTTTTGTGAGATTCACTGGTAAGAAGATCATATCAGCAAAATCAACCTGTTTTCACACTATTAGATAATTCTTTTTATAATTTTTCATGAAAAGCAGTCCAAGACGATTACCAGTATTGTTTATCCACATAAACAAAATGCATGAACATTTCAAGTTCCATTACCGTGTAAAATGTTAAGGTAATATTATACTGATATACTAGTGTGTCCCACTTCATGATATACCCCCGCGATCAAGGTATCCACAAAGGTTCCTCGTAGTAGGTGAGTATACCGAATTCATCCATTTTGTTTTACAACGTTAGATAATTGGAGATCAGGTCAGTACTTCTATACAGCAAAGAGACCAATATCTAGGAGAGCTTCTTCAATTTCTGGGTTTTTAGCATTTTAGCTCTTTTAAGATATCCTAGTTGTGCTTAGGTCATCATGTATCTAGATGCAACAGAAGGACAACCCTGATATCCCTGGATGAAATAACAATATAAAGATCCAAAACCTCAGATTTTGGCAATCTATCAACGTAAGATTTAAGGTCATTAAACCATACGCCACTGATGTGTGACCCACTCACACTCAGTTCGTTAGGTTTATATCTTCATTGACATCAATCACCTCATATAATCATTTGTTTTCTGGTCATAATGTAGATCTTTGAATGTTTCTTCTTCACCAAAGACACCTGCAAAACTATTAAAAACTTCAGGTGGAAAAATAGATTTAAAGACATTAGTATGATTAAAATAAATCTTCTCCGCGTCGACAATATTTGTCGGTACTGTCTCAGTTTTGGTTTGAATTGAAACTTCAGGATCAAATTTAATCTCCTTTTCAGCGTAAACTTGGATTTCCTATGTTGTTCCAACAACAATCATTTCTTTCTCAATCAGTCAGCAACATTCCCATTTTCTACCATTAAACCCATTTCTTCTTTTACCTCAATGTCTTGTATCTCTACTATTAGAGCTAACCCACCAGTCTTTGAGATAACATCATTCCAATTAAACCCTCCGTCACTTTGATACCACCAAGGCTTTATCCTTTGATTTCGTCGTGGAGCTAATTTGAACTGCTCTCGACTTTGGCTGGAATGGACTATTTTGAGAATTCTTATGATGAATCACCCTCTGATAGTAGTCTCTGCCAAATGGATTCACAATGTCATCTTTCACCTCATGATTCGTGCATTCTCATTTAAAGTGTCACCGTTCTTTACATCTGAAGCAGGTAACATTCAATTTATCAAATCTCAACTTGGTATCCGGACCTCCCATTCAATTCTTTCAAGTTAACTCCATATAACACTGTGCTCTTCTAATCATGCTTGCCATACACCAACGAATGTCTATTAGCTCCATTTCCTCTGGGTCAATTTGGTCATAATCTTCCTTTGTCATATTATAATTCCCAATTGTTCCTGCAACCAATCCTTCATACGACTCAAGAATTGAAGCCAAAAATGTCAGGTGATCTTCCGTGTTGGTTGCTGATAGACCTTGTGCGTTTTTGAGGTTAACAACAATGTTACAATGTAGGGACTCAGATGATTGGTTTGAATTTTGAAAGTTTTGAATCGGGGATAGTTGTGGAGTGTGCTACTATGTAGTGCGTGAGTTTCATTGCTATACAACGCTTATGGTGATTGTGAATATCCAGAACCATTCCCACTGCTAATAAAACCACTCCCATTTCCTGCATCGGCACTGAAGGCTGCCATAATTTTTTGGCTCGCAGTTATGACTGGATCTGCTCCTTTGTTGTAAAGACCGACATCTTGAGGAATAACTACAGATTTAATCTTTTCTATTTTCCTCAACTCTAGTTCGTGAGCTTCTAGTTTCTCTATCAACTTTTCCAGCGTAAGTCTTGAATACACTTATTGATTCGACTTTAGAATTAACGCAAATGTTCCACACTCGGCAATGCATCAAGCAAGTTTTCAGTAATCTCCTCACCGTCCTTATCAACACCTAGTCTCTTCATTTCATCTACTAGAAAACAATATCTCTCCACAAGGTGTTGCATCGACTGTCCTTTAATCGTAGTAAATATGTCGAATTCCTTCTTTAGTAGATCTCTCTTGCTTCTCCTCATGTCAATATTTCCTCGATTCTTATTGCGTAGGGCATCCCAAATTGAATAAGAAAATCTAGAATGTTGTAGCAATTCAAGTATCTCAGCTTCTTCTCTTTAACATATTTGTCTCTTTCGCCTTCTGGGATTTGAGAGATCTTGAGGTTCTAGCCCGACTCAGATTTTTGAATAACATATTCTTCCTCTATGGTTATCCATGTATCTAGATGGTTTGCTTCAATGTAGTTTTCAAAGTGTCAGGCCCACCTTGACTAGTTCTCCATCTTCAGCAGTTTAGGAGGCTTATTGGTAGTTCTCATCTCATTATCAAGATTCATGTTTTGAATTAGATTCGATGAACTTCCACACAAGCGATGAACAATTCCTTCTCTATACTTAGAAAATTTTCAAGCAACTTTCAAGAGTATGAGCAATCCAGCGGATGAATGTTTCAGGCATACCAAGATTCCAAACTGATGAGAAATTTAAGCGTATGAATCAATCCAAGCAAATGAAGTTGTATAAGATCTTTCAAACATATGAACCATGCGTATGTGGCTTATGCGTATGGATGAACACATGCGCGTAGGGTTTCTCTCATACATATGAACATGATTTTGAACAAATTTTGGTAGAATTTCATGGTAAATGGATGAATTTTGATGTATGCTCTTAATATGTTGTTCAAAAGTGAAAAAGAATGATGTAGAAGAAAATCCAGAGGTTTTCAACCGTGAAAGGTTTGAGAAATATTCAAATTAGGTCAAAACAAGCTTTTCCAAGCAATTTATTCGATCTTCAAGTGCAATACATGTAGATATCAGCCATCCAAGCTCTAATACCACTTGTAGGATCGGTTTGCATGGCTAGAAATGTAGATAAACACAAAAAGCCAATTATCTGGATTTCTATCGGATCAAAACATGTGCGGAATCCATATTATGATCATGTAAGACACTTGATTCATAATTCAAAGTTTCATTTATAAATGGGCAACACAACGATACAAAATGATCAAAACTTCTCAAAGCTCCAAGTGTGGAAGTTGGTTCATGCGCATGAGGCCTAGCGTTTATATAGGAACCACATGAGTATGAGGACTCATACGCATGTATGAACCATGGGTCATAGGCACGTTTGAGTCTAGATTTCCAAACTCATTAAACACACTATTTTAATGCCCTATACATTCGAACTAGACACGACTAAGACGTAGGCATTAGACATTCTGTATCAACAAACAAACATCATATGAAAACTCCATATGAGATCATTAACGGACGAAAACCTTCTATTAAACATTTTTGCCCTTTTGGTTGTCCGTGTGTATTGTTACATGTGGATGCACAAGGAAATTTGTTGCAAGAGGGGACTAGTGTTATTTTATTGGTTATGCTAAAAACCGGAAAAAGACAAAAAATAGTTTGTTGTATATATGCATTGTTTTATGGGGAGAAAATGAGAAAAAAAGAAACATTTGAAAAAGAAAAAATCCAAAAAAGATTTTATTGCATTATATGTGAAATGAAATGAATGTTCGTGTTAAAGGGCTTGACTAACACATGTAAGTTGCTATGGCTGAAAATACTAGGATCTAATGTGATATGTCGATAGGCTTGACACTGAAAGTGATAAAAAGAGACTAAGTGATACAAACATAACGAACTATGTATCATGTGGGTAACATGTCATGGCGTATGATTTTATGGCGTATATTTTCTAAAAGGAATAAAATAACACAAAATGAAATTAACAAAGAAAATAAACACTCTGTTTTTGTGATAATCACCGGTAAGAAGATCATATCAGCAAAATCAAACGATTTTCACACCATCAGTTAATTTTCGTGAAAAGCAGTCCAAGATGATTACTGGTATTGTTTATCCCCTTAAACAAAACGCATGAACATTTCAAGTGTCATTACCTTGTGATACGTTAAGGTAATATAATACTGATATACTAGTATGTCCCACTTCAGGACATACCTCGACGATCAAGGTACGCACAAAGTTTCCTCGTAGTAGGTGAGTATACCAAATTCATCCTTGTTATTTTACAACGTCAGAACATTGGTGATTGATCGGTGCATTTTCGGTACACCTTATTTTGTATTAGTTAGATTATAAATGCGATAATATTAGTACACAATGCACCATTATAATCGGTTTTATATTTTTAGGGTCATGAATAAAAGAAGTTAAAAATTAGTGTGACTGAGCTAATAAAATTGATAATGTCTAACAACTTGAAATCGTTTGTGTATTTAATTAAGAGTAAACTGCCATTTTGGTCCCTGTGGTTTAGGCACTTTTATCATTTTAGTCCAAATCTCAAACTTTTTAAATATGGGTACCTGTGGTTTCACTTTTATTGCCATTTTAGTCCAAAATCCCAAAACCCCCTAATTTGACTGTTGAAAGCTGATTGTTTTGTCCTTTTGTGCAAGGGCATTTTGGTCATTCTGATTTACTCTTCTAATAAATTAAAACAAAATTAAATATATATTATATAATATATATATAACTCTCTCTCTCACTAAAACACAGATACACACTTTCTCTCATCTTTCTCATTTCATAACAAAACCCTAACCCCATTGTTCTTCTCTGCAAACCACATCCACCACACCCTCTGCCATTCTCTCTCGACTCTCGACTGAGCCCCGACGACTTGAGTAGAATCCTGCCGGCCGGCGGCCGTTCTTGTGCCGACGTGAACCCACAACCACCTCTCCATACACACCCACACCCCTCCTTCTCCGATAACCACACACCCACACCCAAATCAAACCGGTAGCGGCGACACGGTAACGAAATCAGAGGAGGAGAGAGAGAGAGAGAGAGACGGAAGAGAGAGAACCGGCGGAGCCTGTGTCGTCTTTGACAACCGTGGAGTTACAGGTGATGGGGTTTCACGATGTTGATGTTGCTGATAATGATGACGGCAATCGCCGTCCGACGACGACTCCGGCGGCTGAAACCCAAGTCAGTCCGGTAAGCATTTCAACCCATCATCTCTTTCTCTTTTCTTTAAGATCTGTGAAGATCTATCTATTTTCTTTGGCCCGTTGTGGTTGACGTTTCAGGTGAAGGAGGTGGTGGTTCTCCGACAAATTGGTGGTGGTGATCGACGGAAGGAAGCAGAGAACCACCGCCGGCCAGCGACAGTGTGATTGTGGGTGTTTATGGAAGATGGAGTTTGGGTGTTGTGGATGAGGAGATGGGATCAATCTACTGGTCGTAGATTCAGAAGATTCAGAAGATGGAGTTTGGGTGTTGTGGATGTGGAGATGGGATCAGTCGTCGGTGCTGATTGTAGGTGTTTATGCACAGCTCTGTGTTGTTCAACAGTTCCAAAGATTCAGAAGCCGTCGTCGGTGGTGATTATGGGTGTTTATGGAAGATTCAGAGTCTATGTTGTTCAATTGTTCCGTCGTCGGTAAGTGGCCGGAGGCGGTGGTGAGGATGTATGTTTTAGAGAGAGAGAGAGAGTATGTGTGTTTTAGAGAGAGAGAGAGAGAGAGTTATATATAATATATAATTTATAACTAATTTTGTTTTAATTTATTAGAATTATTAAAATAGTTTTTTTTAAATATTAAAATCAAAATGACCAAAATACCCTTGCATAAAAGGACAAAACAATCAGCTTTCAACAGTCAAAATAGGGGGGTTTTGGATTTTGGACTAAAATGACAATAAAAGTGAAACCACAGGGACCCAAATTTAAAAAGTTTGAGATTTGGACTAAAATGGCAAAAGTGCCTAAACCACAGGGACCAAAATGACAGTTTACTCTTTAATTAATTACCAACTACATCAACATTGTGTGTATATTTGTTTTTCTTATTAAACAAAACTCAATAATAAAGAATCAAAAGATTACACTTAAGCAAACGAGAATGGTGACGAGTAATAAACATTGAATGGGTTTTACTTAAATCCAATAGCATGGAGTTAATTAACTTTTGATTTGATTTGATTTGATTTGATTTGATTTCAGCCCATTAGAGAAAAGTGATCATCTAAAAGATTAGAAAGAAATGAAGTAAATACATCAATTTTCGGTGTTGGCTAGGTGGAGTATATGGTTGTATGAGTTGGCAATTAATTAGAATGCATTGGAGGGAATGAAGGTGGATCGAGAACAGTGAATCAAAGAAATAGGGGACAGATCGCACCACGGAAGGAGATAAGTCTATTGGACGGCTGGATTATTTTTCGGGGATCGCATAACGAAGGGGTAAGAGACATGAGGGACGAAAATTAGGAGCGGCTAGACTTTTTGTGGCTTCCTTCAGGCGGATGGTTCGTATTGGTTTTACACTTTGTTTGGTTAGTTATATTTTGGATCTGCTCTTGTTCTGACAAAACTTTATGAATCAGATTGATGTATTAATTAATTGAGACAATTTATTTATGTTTTGAGTTCTTTCTTTACAATTGCGTTTGGTTGATGACAAAACCTAGAAACGGGTTGGGTGACTTAAGAGGGTTGACTTGATATAGGTAGATTGAGTAATTGAATTATATGGTTTGATGACAAAAACTATTTTGATTGCCACGTTAACTGATTTTCCAACACTATGTCTATGTGGTGTCCAAATAACTAGCTAATCTTGTGTAAACATAGAACCTAAAACTTGGAGGAGGTTACATTTTCCAAAATCTGATCACTTTTCTCATAATTACTTTTACGATTTTCATCAAATTAATCAAAACTCCCAAAACAAAATTAATAGTTAATTAGATAATTTAGCTAAACACTAACCATGTATTCCTTGTGGAGACAACCTTACTTACCCGCACTAGCATATGTATTTAAGTCTTAAAAATACTTTTTTTATTAGCCTACAATAGCTACATCAAAATGAATTTTGATCGATGTCATTTGGTCGGTCAAAAGTATATAAATATGTAGCAAGTGGAAAGTCGAGTCATCTCGACGAAGAATTGGTGGTCAGTTCAGTTTTAATTAATTACTAATTATTAAAATAAACAAATTGATATTTTAGTCGAGTGAGTTTGAAAGCAACAAACTTTAACTTTTGATTTAAACAATTGTGAGAATCTCCTCCAGGTTTCAGGTTTGGTGAAAACAATTTATATAATTAACTAGTGGGAAGTCATTAAGGGTGACTACGTGCGTGATTAATCCAGTAACAATTAAAGATCTAAACTTAAAGAGTTTGATGCAACAATTATCAATTAAATTATATGAACAAATCAACAAAATCAAATCTTTAACGCGAAAAACCACAAATGGATTTTATATAACTTAAGAGGTTAACAAATCCACTCCCAAAATCTAGTCAAAACAAAATATAAAAGTTCTCTAGAACAAACTTTACATCGAACAAACAAAATATAAAAGTTCTTTAGCCGCGCAAAGATGTCATGGTATCTTGACTCTTCATCTTGATCTACAACCGTGAATTCTGTGTATTGTATGCGAACCCAAAGCTGGTATGTTGTAAGAACTCCAAAAAATAATCTCCTCTCAACTCCTTTTAATTGTTGTTACTCTCCGTCACCGCCATTCCTTTCCAATTAATTAGTTCAGCCCAAGCCCAAACAATGCTATCCACCTTCTTTTGATTGGGTCACAAAATCCTTGTGGGCTCTATATCCACGTTGGCTTCATATTTGTTGTGATTTGT
Source organism: Helianthus tuberosus (assembly GCA_030545235.1). Lineage (NCBI taxonomy): Eukaryota > Viridiplantae > Streptophyta > Magnoliopsida > Asterales > Asteraceae > Helianthus > Helianthus tuberosus. The sequence continues at coordinate 14,013 of JARYGA010009544.1, forward strand.
AGCCCATAATTCTTTAAAATCTGATTAATTAGTTGCAACAACTTTCAACATTACGTTTCCTTCTGTTAGAACCCGTGTATTATACGGGTCGAATAAATGTAATTTTATATACCAAATAATAAAAAAAATATCTTTAAAAATCTAATTTATTACACGAGTTGAATAAATATAATTTTATATACTAAATAATAAAACAATATGTATTTATAAATCTTGTTTATTACATAGGTTGAATAAATGTAATTTTATATATTAAATAATAAAAAAAGTTATATCAACCCCGTGTATTGTACGGGTTGAGTAAATTTAATTTTATATATTAAATAATGAAAAAAGTTAGATCTTTAAAAACTCATGTGTTATACGGGTTAAGCACATGTAATTTTATATACCAAACAATAAAAAGTTATATTTTTATAAACCCTATGTATTATATGGATTGAATAAATCTAATTTTATATATTACATAATAAAAAAGTTATATTTTTAAAAACCCTGTGTATTACACGAGTTGCATAAATGTAATTTATAGTAAAAAATAAAAATGTTATATTTTTAAAAAACCTTGTTTATTACACGGGTTGAATGAATCTAATAAAAATTTATATCTTTAAAAAACCTAATAGATATACCTGATATACAATGGATGAGGTGATTGCAGTGATGGTTCTAATAAATGTCATGCAAACATAGTGATTACCGAATTTGAGTTGAGAGTTGAACACGAAAATAAAAGTATAAAACCAATAAACATTGGTTAATATTTTTGTTTCCCCCTTATAAACCTTTTTGAAATATGTTCTACTCCTAACTACATTAATTTAATAAAATAAATAAATCATTTATATTATATTAATTTATATTTACCGTACATCTTTTGTTAATTTTAAGGAACACTAATTTTGAAATCTGATAAATATTTTAAAATATTATATTATCTCCTATACGAATTATTTAAATTTATAATAAATTTATTTTTATAGTTATGTTTTAATTGATATTAACGTGATGACTCATAGATCTACGTGATCCTTTCGTTTTGGTTTGTTTTTGTCGTTTTTCTAGGGTGTAATCTGTTTTTCCAGCCTCTTGCTAGGTCTATATATATATATACATACTAGGTTAGAACCACGTGTATTACACGGGTTGTATAAATGTAATTTTATAAAAAAAATTAAAACAATTATTCTTTAAAAATCCCGTTTATTACACGAGTTAAACAAATGTAATTTTATATATTAAATAATAAAAAAAATCATATCTCTAAGAACCCCATGTATTGTACTGAATAAATATAATTTTATATACCAAATAATAAAAAAATATCTCTAAAAACCATGTGTATTACACTGGTTTAATAAATGTAATTGTATAAACTAAATAATAATAAAAAGTTATATCTTTATAAAACCCTTGTATTGTACGGGTTGAATAAATCTAACTATATATACTAAATAATAAAAAAATATATCTTTAAAAACACTGTGTATTACACGGGTTGAATAAATGTAATTTTGAAACCCTGTGTATTACACCGGTTGGATAAATGTAATTTTATAAACTAAATAATAAAAAAGTTATATTTTTATAAACCCCGCGTATTATATGGGTTGAATAAATCTAATTATATATACTAAATAATAAAAAAAAGTTATATCTTTAAAAACATCGTGTAAAATAAATGTACTTTTTTATATAGTAAATAATATGCTATTGGATTCGGTTAAAAAATCATAAATTTGGTTCAGTTTAATTCGAATCGGATCATAAACTTGGTTAAGTTTAATTCGAATTGATTAGAACCCCAATTTGAAAAAACCAAAAACAGAATAATATTATTCGCTTCTCTTCCTATTTAGTGTTTTTTTTAAGTTTGGTCTAATGTCTGATAAGTTATTTTGTATATTTTGTTTGTACTTTAAGGTTTTCATATGAACTTATTATTGTTTTTTAAGTTTAAGATTATTGTTTTGTGCTATTATTTAAAAAATATCTTAAATTTATAATTTAAATTTGAAGATAATATTTTATTAGATGCCTTCCCTAAAAGGGGTTTCCTTAAAGTTATATTGAGTTTATTAATCATAAAAATAAAATATATTTTATTTAACATAAATAGTCTATATTATTTATATAAAATTATCTATAAAAAATATATGGTTTCAATGAATGACATGTGTTCTTCCATTAGTTTCTTTTATTATATAGTATAGATGTATTTCAATGCTAATAAAATTAAATGTCTTATATTTTTCTTTCTTTTCTCCTGTTCGAACATCAAAAGAAATTAGTACTCATAAACTTGAATTTCTAAATTTTAACCTTGTTATATTTATTTATTATTAATTTTTTAGCTTTATTATAAACTTATCGATTTGAACTTTGTTGTTTGCAATAGAGAATAATCTCAGATTTGAGTTTGGATTGTATTGAAAAATTGTATTGTACTAAATTAGGTTTACACAAAGATGGTGTTTATATAGACCACCATATTACACACTAGCCCCTATACTATTTTGTTTCCTTCTTTCCGACACTCCCCCTCAAGTTGAGTAGTGAGATCTCCAATACTTAACTTGCTCAAACCGCTACTAAAAACATTTCCGTTGACTGCTTTTGTGAGAATATATGCGATTTGATCTTTTGATGATATATACGGGAGCTCTATGATCCTTTCCTCCAGTTTTTCCTTAATTAAATGTCGATCTACCTGCACGTGTTTTGTTCGATCATGCTGAACTGGATTTTCTGAGATTTGTATTGCAACTGTATTGTCGCACATAATTTTACTGGGTGCTGCCCTTTGGGAGAAACCAATGTCTTCTAGAAGTTTCCTGATCTAAAGAACTTCGCTTAACCCTCGAGCTATGTCTCTGAACTCTGCTTTTGCACTCGACATAGCGACCACCTTCTGTTTCTTACTCCTCCAGGTAACAAGGTTTCCACCAACCAAGGAGAAGTACCCTGATGTTGACCTTCGCTTATCTCCTGCCCAGTCGGCGTCAGTGTAGAGCTCAACATTTAAATGTCCATTTTCTTTGAACAACACTCCATGGCCTGCGATCCCCTTTAGATACCTTAGAATTCTCTGAGCAGCTTCTATGTGGGCAACTTGCGGTTGATGCATAAACTGACTTACCACTCCAACAGCATAAGCTATATCAGGGCAAGTGTGAGAGAGATAAATTAACTTGCCCACGAGTCGTTGATACCTTTCTTTGTCTGCAAGCTCGCCATTAAGTTCCATGTGAAGATTGTGGTTCACCACCATTGGCGTCTCTGCTGGTTTACAATCAATCAAACCAGTTTCCGCCAGGAGATCAAGGACATACTTCTTTTGGCAGATGAAAATCCCCCGTTTAGACCTGAGAACTTCTATTCCGAGGAAATACTTGAGATTCCCAAGGTCTTTCATTTCAAACTTTGAAAACAAATTCTTTTCCAGCTGTGCTATCTCTTCTACATCATTTTCGGTGATAATCATGTCGTCTACATATATGATCAGGCAAGTTACGAGGCCATTTCTTCTTTTGAGGAACATGGTATGATCAGCGTTACTTTGGTAATACCCGTATTCTTTCATGGCCAAGATGAACTTTCCAAACCAGGCCCGAGGTGACTGTATTAGCCCGTATGGAGATTTCTTCAACCGACAAACTTCCCCATCTTTAAAACCCCCTAAAAAACCTGGAGGTGCTTCCATGTAGACTTCTTCCGCTAGATCTCCATGGAGAAATGCATTTGTAACATCAAATTGATGGAGAGGCCAATTCTTATTGGCTGCCACAGAGAAGAGGACTCTTATGGTGTCCATTTTTGCAACCGGAGAAAACGTCTCAGAGTAATCGATCCCATACGTCTTAGTGTACTCTTTGGCTACAAGTCGAGCTTTGTATCTTCCAATAGAACCATCTGGTTTATACTTAATTGAATACACCCAACAGCAGCCAACTGTTTTCTTTCCTTTTGGGAGAATTCACTTTTCCCACGTATTGTTTTTCATAAGAGCTTGCATCTCTGTTTCCATCGCTTATTTCCAGTTCTTCTTACCTTGCGCTTCCTTTACAGAGCCAGGTATTTGTTCGGAGTATAGAGAGGTGACAAATGCTTTCGCACTGTTAGATAAGTTCCCATTAACTATATTAGCTATAGGATACCATGAAGTTCTGTTTCCCCTCTCTGGCGAGTACCGTTTTGGAGGGACCCCTCTATTGGCTCTAGGAGGGAGAGGGTATCTTCCGGTTGTCTCTGCTGCAACTGGTTCCACTTGTTCAACGACTTGTTCAACCTCTTCCATATCTGGTTCACCCTGTTCCAAATCTGGTTCAACCTGTGGAGTAGGTTCCGTTGCTGTCAGTTCTATATGTTCCCCTGTTGTCTCATGGTTATAAAACGTAGAACATCCAAGGTCCTCAGTATTTCTTACCTCAGGTATCACGTTGGATGGACTTTCTTCAGTGGTACTGTGCTCCGCAGGTTGTGTGGCTGTGTTTGAAGGACTCGCAGTACTGTGATGATTTTCTGTTATTACTTCTTCAGATGAGGGAAGTTGGGTTAGCCAACTCAGGGTGTCTATACATTCATTCTCCCCCTGACCACTGAGTTGGGTGTCATAAAAGTATTTTGTTTCAAGGAAGTCAACGTTCATTGTGGTTAACATTTGATGAGTTTTTGGTTTATAACACCGGTAACCTATTCGGTCGATCCCATAGCCGAAAAATACACATTTCTCAGCACATGGGCCGAGCTTGTTTTGGTTGATTTTAGGTATGTGGACAAATGCGGTACACCCGAAGATCCGAGGTTCAAGTGTAAGAGGATGAGGAATACTGGCAGACTTAGACATACAATCTAAGGGAGTCTTAAATTTAAGAGCTTTTGTGGGAAGCCGATTCAGGATATACACAGATGTTGCAACTGCCTCCGGCTAGAAAGATTTAGGAACCTGAGATTCAATTAAAAGGGCTCGATTCATTTCAAGAATAATACGGTTTTTCCGTTCAGAAACACCGTTTTGTTCGGGGGTATGAGAACAAGAGGTTTGGTGAATTAATCCTTTGGTTTTAAAGAATTGTTTCATGGATGTATTGACAAAGTCCCCCCATTGCCGGATTGAAGGATTTGGATTTGAGTTCGGAATTGAGTTTGAATCATAGCATAAAACGTGATAAATTTTTCGTAAACTTCGGCTTTGTTTTTTAAAAAATATACCCATGTCATGCGAGTGCAATCATCCACGAATAGTATAAAGTACCGAAGACCCTGCCCCCCATCATAGGTGCAGGGCCCCACACATCAGAATGGATTAGTGAAAAAGGTGAAGCAACTTTCGTATTGCTAGGTTTAAATGGTTGTCGATGGCTTTTAGCACGAAGACAGGTTTCATAGTCTATTTTTCCATTTGAAGGGAAGAGTTTTGGAAATAAAAGGTGCGAATAACCATGGGATGGGTGTCCCAAACGTCTATGCCATACCCAGGCTTCCCGGTTTTCAGTTCCATGAGCTAACATCACAGTACCCTGTTGAGCCACTTCATCCACGTAGTACAATCCGTGGCGCTCAGTACCACGTCCGATAATCACACCCGTCTTGATATCCTGTAGGATGCAGAAAGTAGGGTGCATTAGTACCGTGCAATTCAATTCTTTGGTAATATGACTAATTGAGAGCAATTTGTGTGATAATGACGGAACATAGAGACAATTTGATAATTTCATAGTTGGTGAAATTTCAATTACTCCTCCTCCTCCTTTCACTTGCATCGTTCCGTTATTTGCTATATGGATCTGAGTTTTTTGAGGTTGGGTCATTGAACATACGTCTAATGGTTCAAACTTCATGGTGTCGGTGGCACCAGAATCAAATATCCAAGAGCTGTTTTTTCCATTATTGATTTCCATTTTTTTTTGTAAATAAGTTGTCGCTACAGCGTATTTAATAAATATACTGGACACTTGAACTCGCATTCAAGATTTATCAATTATGCCGGTAACAAAACTGGGCCACTTAAATCCGTCAAAATAATGACGTTAGGGAATGACGTTAGCTTACCGGTGTATTTATCAAATACGCCGGGCAACTTGAACTTGCGTTGAAGATTTAAAATCGCCTGTAACTAACAAATCCGTTACCGATGGACAACAACGTTATCAAACCGGGCGTATTTATCAAAAGGTAGGTGTATTTATCAAAAGATAGGTGTGGCGTATTTATCAAAAGGTAGGTATGGAAAAGAAACAGTGGTGCTTAGGGTTTGTAAAATTCCAAATGGCAAAAGGTAGGTGTATTTATCTACGGCTTTCTAGAAGACATTTATCAAAAGTGGCCGCCTTATCTCCAAGATCTATATTGGCAAAAACAAACACGATTAGAAGCTTGATTTTTCTGGGTTTTTTTCAAAGCGATCAACAGGGGTTTCCAAAGAGATCAGAGTCTACAACTTCGTAGATCTCTAATTTCTCCAGTCACCAGTGGCGGTTACAAAACCCTAATTCAACAACAAAATCTCAAAAAAAAAAACAAAGCAATGGTGGTTCTCGGCGGTAGTTCGCCGGCCGGAAAGCCGTAGAGGGGATTGCACTGGTTTTGTTTTTTTTTCGATCGGTACACTAGGGTTTACCAACAAAGGTTGGATTGGCTACTGTTGATGTTGTTTCCGGTGTCGACGACGGCTGTTGACATTGTTTCGTAGTTTGATTTTGATTGGATTGGCTGCTATTGATTTTGATTTCAGGTTTGAGGTTGGATTGGAGAAAGTTGTAGAATCATAAACTCTGCTCTGATACCATGTTGTTTGGTATAGAGAATAATCTCATATTTGGGTTTGAATTGTATTGAAAAATTGTATTGTACTAAATTAGGTTTACACAAAGATGGTGTTTATATAGACCACCATATTACACACTAGCCCCTATACTGTTTTGTTTCCTTCTTTCCGACAAACTTATTTTCTCTGTAACCTATCAGATACTTAAATAAATGAAGCTACTATATTTTCATTAAAAAATTAATGCATTTATATTACAAATAATATTCAATAATGCGTACCTAAAATGCACAGATCAGTGATCAGGTCACTACTTTCATACAACAAAGAGACCGATATCTAACGAGGGTAAGGAAAATACCAAATATTGGTACGATTTATGCATTTTTCACATTTGAATGACTCTCTAGGAGAGCTTCTTCAATTTCTGGATTTTTGACATTTTAGCTCATTTAAGATATCTTGGTTGTGCCTAGGTCAGCATATATTTGGATGTAGCAAAAGGACAACCATGATACCCCCAGATGAAATAACTGTATAAACACCTAAAACCTCGGATTTTGGTAATCTCTCAACGCAAGATTTAAGGTTATAAAATCATACGCCACTGATGTGCTACCCACCCCGCACACAGTTCGTTAGGTTTATATCACATTGGTAAGTTGATTATTTCACGCTTTTTGTCTACTGGTACATCATATGATGGAACTACTAACACACTTAAGCAATTTAAGTTCAATATTAGTGTGACATTCTAACTTGTTGAGGTACTATCATCTATTCTCTTTCACACAGTGATAACTCATTTTTGTTTTTCTATTTTTTTATTTTTTTTTGTTTTCTATTTTTATATAGTTTTGATTTTTAAGAGATAAATAAAATATTTACAAAATTATTATGAAAAACTAGTTATTCAGGAATCCTCATCCCACTGAGTTCGACTAAATGTTCAAAACGAGCCATGTCAAATGCTTTTGTGTAAAGATCTATCACGTTATCTAATGTGTCTACTCTATGAAGTTCAATCATTTTCTTTTCAGCACCATCCCGTATAAAATGATGACGAATGTCAATATACCTTGTTCTACTGTGCTTAACGGGATTGTTTGTTATTGAAAAAAGTGGCATTATTGTCTATCATTATAGGGGTACGAGAGAACTTCAAACTGTAATCGCGCTTCTGTTGTTGAATCCAGAGAACCTGAGAGCAACAGTTACCCGCTGCAATGTATTCAGCTTCACACGAAGATGTAGACACAGAAGCCTTCTTCTTGCAATGCAAGACACTAGTCTTCCCCTTAAGAACTGACAACCATCTGTGGTAGACTTTTTGTTTGACTTACATCCTCCAAAGACTGAATCAGTGAAGGTGATAAACTTCAAGTCACTATCAGTGGGATACCACAGCCCAAGTTTAGGTCTCCCCCTCAAGTAAAGAAGAATACACTTCACTACTTTCATATGTGACTCTTTTGGATTCGCTTAATATCTGGCACAGAGACACACAACGAACATGATTGTAAGTCCCAAAAACTGTCAATCGGATATTACGATCACAATCAAAGTGAGGAAAACTAAGAAAGTATGAACAAGAACGATTTTATTGATTGAATATCAAAGTGCACACAATCTCAAACGGATCGTCTGGTACACAAGAACTCAAAAATGTCAAGAAGAACTAAAATATGAACATCAACCCTAAAATGAACTAGGCTCACCCTATTTATAGTTACATAGGGTGACCTAATACAAACTGGGCCCAGCCCACATGCACACTATTAACTAAACAAGCCCAAATCATTTAATTAGTCCACATGGCTTATCCCAATACTATCTAACCCACTAGAAAACTATGCCCAATAACTTATAATTCTGTTTGATAAAGATAAGCGTAAACCTACTCAATTATATGGCCTTACAATATCCCCCTAGGTTTATGCTGTCTTTATCAAGCCGATGTGTATCTCATGTCTTTGTGGGAAGATACTTCATCTTTTCATCTTCAAACTTGGGCTCTTTGTTCTTCTTGATCATGATCAACTTTGCTTGAAAATCTTGTTGAAAAGAATGCGAGAGGAGGATTCTTAGCAACTCTTTTCTTTCAATGTCTTCTCTTTCAAGCAGGTTCACATATACTTCTTCAAATGTACTATCATTGTCAGATGATTCTTCTGGCTCAGACACATCTTGTTGTTGTGATGCTTCATGCTTTGTCAGCAGCCAACATCATCTCAATCTTCAACAACCCTTGTTTCTTGATTTAAATCAAGTCTTCACATGCTCAGAAATTCGTAAGCAACATTTCTAAACAACGGAGGGAAATACCACATGAACACTTGGTACGTCTAAGTATTTGTACTCGGATTTCACAATTCAAATTTCTTTTAACCTATGACAATCAATCAAATCTTCAGGAATGGTTAAAGTTTTTAATATAACAAATAAACACTCTATTTTTGGATTTTTTATTTTAAAAAAATTAAATACTATTTTTGGATTTTTAATTTTATAAAATTTGAAACACAACTAAACCAAGAAACTAATATACAATTACAATTGCAATGGGATCAAATCACAATGTTTCGGACTAGACTACACTTATCAACACTGATTTACTCTAGGTGATTCGAGCGATTGCCAGTATATTTGTCCACTTAAACTTATCTCCTTAGGCCTTTTTCATGTAACGGTCTATAACGAATTTATCATGTTTTTCAATTTATTTAATATGAACACTCAATTCAATCACAATCAAATCCTGGAATTTTAATCAGGACATGCCATCATACTTGCAGTTTCCCTACCACATGTTTTCACAAGCCTGTTCTAGGATTCTGAAACCATGACTGAGACTAGGTCGAGAAAAGAACACATTTGCAGAGATGGATATAATATACAGATCAAATGAGTTTTCTAAGTTTGATATAGGTTTTTCGGGTTTCTTTTAGGCACTAAAGGTCCTCTTTCAGGTGTAATTGATCTATAGCGTGACAACGTACAACTAGGTCTTTGCTCACACAAAACAGAAGCTGACGTTGCCTAGCACCTCCAGGTCTTTGGTCACGCAAAACAGAGCAGATACACGAGTTGGTCATAAAAGATTTCACAACTAGAACAAAATTGTGTTTATCTGGACATCACACACGTATTCAAATAGTCATGTTGTAGGATCGGGATTTGATCAAGTGGATCAGAAGAGTTCTCGATCAATATGAAAGGCGGAATCAGACGTATTGATGTTATATCAGCTAGATTTGCACGTAGAATCACTTTAAATGTCGATTGTATTGATTTGATAGTGTTTACAGATCGTTCGACACTTCAGCAGCACTTCGTCTCCGGAATCACAAAGTTACAAATGAAGATCCAAGACCACCAATTTACAGGAATTGCCAGACCCCACGAACCAGTCCTGCCAGGTCGCACGAACTGCCAGAAAGCACGAACTACCAGAAAGCACGAACTTGTCACCTCATGCGAGGTGGCCTAGCCACTTCGTGAGGGGTGGTTGGTTCAGGTCTGTTTCCTGTTTCTCTCGTACAACGTGTCCTGGTCTATCTATTCTAGTTACATGACTTGATACAAGACATAAGACGAAGTCAACAGACATATGCACTAACAAACTCCCCCTTGGATGATGACGAGTCTTCAGTGTGTCGAGTCTTCCGTCTTGATCAGTCTTCTCGCTCTCTCCAAAGTATTCTCCATTGTAAGCATCTTTATCAAACTCTCTCTTACTCTTCCAGAATCTCAACCTTACTCTTCGAATTCTCTAAATCTCTTGATCAGATCTCTTGATTCATTAAGCTCTTCAGCATTAGCAGCTTCTATCTTGAACGCTATTCCAAGATCTGAATCTGGCTCTTACGTCTTCAGACTCCCCTTTTCGATAAGCTGGGATCGCAGTCTGGAATTCACTATCTGTAGACTTTGGATCGGAAACCTGGCTCTAATCTGCATACGCTTATACGGAAAGTCCTCAGTAGTCGAAACCTAGCTCTTTCAATGCTTTTTACCTGCACATACTCTACCCAAAACATAAGGTTTTTCATTTTAAAAACATTTATAGTCTAATCACCTAGACACATTTGCAAGATAGAAAATTTTGACATAGATGAACTCTGATTATTCACTTGTAAAAAAAATTGATTTCAAATTAATGAACCATTTAATCATTTCAAATTCATTTGTCATATCAAACAAACTCTCCCAACCCTTGTTGTTCATCATGTTCAGCACTTGGAATTTTGAAAATCAGCTTTCCAACATCAGTTGTCGAAAATAAGATGAAATAAAATCTTTTTGAATTTTCAAAATTTTATGCTAACACATACTTAAAATCTTTTTGGATTTTGGGAAATAAACTATATACAGACATCTTTTTGTGAGTTTGTGTAAGAGGATCATATCATTTATGATAAATCACTAGTACCGTTGAGCTTTAAACACTTTAAGATCTAAACGATTCACTTAGATTGTCAGTATACTGATCCACTTAAATTTTTACACAAAGTTCAATTGTTTCGAGATACGAGAATTAGTGTTTTAAGCACTTAACTTATTCGCGTGTCCCACCTCAGAATATACTCCCGTATCCAGACTCCTATATTCAGTCTTACAGGTGAATGTACACTAATGATATCTGTAAATGGGTAATGTGAGACCATGAGAGCTCAGGTTAGAACTTCTGTTCAGACAAAGAGATGATGGCTCGACTTTTAGGTGTGTCCCGTTTGGGGATCTTTTCTCCAACAGCACATGATTTGCATTTTTCAATGTTTCATCATTTTTTATGCTGAGGGTGAGCTTTATGATTAAAGCAGTGCAGAGTATTATACGAGGACTAGGCTATTGCTCCCGCAAAATCAGAAGTCCCGATATAATACCCCATATATCATCACGCACAAATACCTAGTATGTCAGAAATAGAAAGCCCTTCAAACAAGATTTCAGGGGTTACCTATATATCCGAGAGATGTTCCCCACGTGATAAGTAAGCATTTGATATTTAGGTTTATATCTCGAAAACAATCTACTAAGCGTGTAAAAACCTACTGGTATATCATCATTGAGACCGTTTATCACATTTTAACTTTCCAATTCTTTAGCGTACTTTGATTGTCTACTGATGTACTATCATTTCCTTTTTTTCACAACAAAACTCATTTTGATTTTTCAATGTTTTTGGATTTTTTATTTTTTCATGTTTTGGATTTTTCAATTTTTCAAAATTTCTAAATTTTTACTCCCCCTAAAATCAAAAATATGTTTCAATTTTTGATTTTCCAAGAAAATTTGAAAGTAAAAGCAATAAACTATACAAATAAAATGACAAACTGATGTGAATTGCTTCAATTCTCCATTCTCTTGGCGTAAACAATCAGAACTCCCCCTGTCAACAAACTATTTTCCCATAAAGATTTCAAAACACTTAAGTTTGTTTTAATCAAAATGGTTTTTCCAAAAAATTAGTTTGTTTGTCATTTCAAAAACATGGGGTTTCATCACATTATTTTCAAATTACCACTTGTAAGTTCACTTTTCCTTTTCTTTAACCACTTGTATGAAAGTTAAATCAAGTTCAACTTAATGACCTTGATTAACCACTTGTAGGTTCTTATCAACAATACTACTTGTAAGTCGAAATATCACAGTTGTGAATTTCTCAAGAAAGATGCCGATTCCTACTCCCCAATTACCAACCTGGGAGTTCCGGCAAGTCAGGATTTCAAACAAAGAATGCTGACACCCAAGCCTGGCCAGCCTTGGGTGCATCCGAGTTATTTTCACTCGGTGTGTAAGTTCTCCTCTTTGATTCATAAAATTCTTTTACCCCTTTGGCCCTACCATCGACCGTTTTTTCCAAAAATATGTTTTACTTTCCCATTGAAAGCTTTTTCGACATCGAATTCTTTCTTTTCAGAATAAAATTGATTCAAAATTTCTACTTTTCCAAATTTTGATTTTAAATTTGCAGGCCGCAATGGTGGAAAGTTGACATAATCCATTAGCGGTACTGACTTTTCTCTTTTTAACTCAATTTGTGGCTCCTCTGATTTTGACGAATCAGATTCATCGCCAGAAAGTGGCTCCTTTGCTTCCGAAGAAACAAATTCATCGCCAGATTTAACCTCTGATTTCTTAGCAACCCACATTTGGTTGTTAAGATTCACTCTTCTTTTGTAAAACCTTTTAGAACACTCACCAACTTTATATCTTGAATTTTTAACATTTTAAATTTTTCAGTTGGTGGTTCAGTTTTATCAACAACTTTTTCTTTGAGTTTAGAAGACACTCCCTGTTGTGTGTTGGTTGCTTTTGGACAGTTCCAGGCGATGTGACCAACTTCTTCGCATCGGTAACAGGTTCTTGTCTCCTTTTTCTGATTAGCTTCATTCTTCTCATGTTTCTGTTTTTCTGCAAGAAACGCTTTGTTCGATTGCTTCCAGAATGAGCTCTTTTTCTCTTCTTCAGAACTTGCCCCTGAAACAAATACAGTTTTTGATTTAAAATCTTTAATATTTTGATTATTTTCAACATCAAAATCCAACCCCTTCTTTTTGAAATTGCTTTTATGATTCGGTTTCTTTTGATGACCTGGACCGAAACATTTCTTCTTGTTTAAACGTTGTTGAACTCTAGAAGTATATTTAGGTTTTGAAAAACCAATTTTATTTTGTATTTCTGAAATTTTGACTTCTATTAGTTTGAAAATCTTTTTAATATTTTCAGTTTTCACATTTTTTATGGGAAATTCTTTATCAAAATATAATTTGTCGGAATCATTCAAAGTATATGCAACTTTGAGTGTTTCGTCATTCAAATTAATTTTTGATAAAAGAAATTCTTTATTGTAAACCCTTTTGACCGATGATTTCGAACTGTCCACTGATGAACCTGAACTCTCAAATTCAGACTTTGACTCTGACTCCTCATCCTTATCCAACACCTGATCAACCACTTTCTTTATTAACTAAGACTCATGATCAGTATCAGACGATGTGAATGTGACGTCAATGTTATTTGGTAACTCATCAGTTTTTTTAGACTTTAACTTTATATTGACTGCCTTTTTGACTTGTTCCGAATATGGTTTTCTGGGAGAATAACCTTCCCAGATCAGAGGCGGAAACTTGTTATAATTTGCACTTTGTTTCTTACCAGTATCCGTATCTTCTGACTTCTTATCTTGAAAGGCTTCAAAACCTGCTACTGTCGGATAGATTCTATCAATCAAGTAATCAGAACTTGAGTAACTCATTAGCAATCGTCTGATTCTTTAATTCTCAATCTTTTCAGTCTCTAATTCTTTCTTCAACTTTGCACACTCATCAATTTAGTGATTGATGGCCTTCTGCTTAGACATCATTACTGCATTCATCATTATCAAAGCGTCTTCCCTTTCTGAGTTTGTCTTTTCCAACTGGTTCACTGTTCTGTTCAACACATCATAAGATTCTTTCACATACTTAACATCAAACAACAATTTTTCTTTCATCTTGTCTAGCTCACTAAACTTATTATCTTTCTCTTCACAATGTTTGCATGGTTCAAAACATTTCAGACAAGGTTTTGTGACCTCTACAATCTTTTCAATCTCAACAATCTTCTCAGCAACTTTAACTTCTTCACTCTGTTCATACTTCTCTTCCACCCAAAAAACATTCTCACATTTTACCTCTTTCTTTTCTTTTGTTGCTCGTCTCTCCTTTAGCTTCTCCAATTTATCTGCAAAATAAAATTTGAAACTTCCAGGAGATAAATGAGTTTACCGATGTTTATTTGTATAATTTCTTCATCATCATCACTTCTATCAATTGGTGATTGATCAAAGACTGGTGTCTTTTCTGAACTATCTTCTGAAGAGACAGACTCTCCATCTTGACTTTTCTCATCATTTGCAAACACATCCATCCATTCTTTCATCAACTCTGGCTATTGAATGATCTGTGCAACAAATGCTCTAAACTTTGATTCACTTTCAGCCGGAATATATTTATCCCAACTAAATCCCTCTGGCAATCTTTCATCTTCTTGATCTGGAGGCATAGTAATACAAGCTTACTTCTTTCCATCTTCAATCGAAATACTACGGGATGATGACGGTTGTTGAGCTACCTGATGATATATTTCTTTCCGATAATATTCATTGTTCCCGAAAGGATTCTGAGCTCCACCTGCTTCTCGGTTGGTACATTCTCTCTTGAAATGTCCTTTTTCCCTGCATAGAAAACAAGTAACTTTAGACTTATCAAAACCTAAAGTAGAAACATTAGCATCACGTAAGTCATCTCTTCCGGTAATCTGCTTAAATTTCTCAGCTCTCCTCAACACGTTCGCTAAACACCACTTAATATCCATTAGCTCCATTTCCTCAGCATCAATCTGATCGTAATCCTCTTTTGTTAACATAGGATTTCCGATCCTTCCCGCAACAAAAATCTCTCTTATGATTCTAACACAGTAACTAGTAATGCCATATGACCTTTAGCGACTTCTTCAGAGAAATTCTGACTGTTCTGAAGATGCAACGCGATGTTACATTGTAGCACATGACCATTACCATTGTTTGAGCTTTGAGACTGATAATTTGAAGTTGAAACATTAGGATTAACACTTGGATATGAAGAAAATCCACTGTTGTTGATTGAACTTTGATTGAATGATCCGGATGAGTTTTCTGCGCTGAAAGCGGTCTGGATTTTTGGACTAGCTTCAACATTTTGAATATTACCTTTGAAATACATCTTGATATCTTGTTGACCACTTGAATTGTTCATTCTAGCGATCTTTTGTTGTTCAAGATCTTGTCCTTCAAGTTTTTCAATGAATTGAGCAATTGACAATCTATCATACTCTCCGGCATTCTTCAAAATCATAAGATATGTACCCATTCATTTTGAGGTAAAGCATCGGCTAGTTTTTCAACCCATTCCTCTCGATCTTTTTTGATATCCAAACGGGTCATTGAACGCACTAAATGACAATATCTCTCAAAAAGAGTCTTTGTAGTTTCACCCGGCAAACTTGAAAACAATTCAAATTCTTTCTTTAATAATGATTTTTTTATTCTTGATTATCTCCGTACTTCCTTCGAATTTTGTGCGAAGTGCTTCCCAAATCGAACGTGCACTACCATCATGTTTAAGTAATACGAAAATGTCTTCTTTCACAGCTTGTTGTAGTAAACTTATCATCATTTTTTCTGCCTTGTACATGTCTCTCTCTTTATCCGAAAATTCAGAAATAATCTTTATAACTCCCACATCAGAACGAGGTCGAACGTACTTAGTTTCAATACACTCCCAAGACCTTAAATGGTTTGCTTGAACCCAATTCTCAAACCGTTCTTGCCAACTGTAATATTCTTCAATGCTCATCAACTTTGGGGGTTTCTGCAACGTTCCTGTTTCATTTTCCATGTTTACGTTCTGAGCAACTGAACTTGCAGTAGCTGTGGTAGTACCGAACGCGTTATAGAATTCGTTTTCCATGTTTCGGTATCGAGATTTCACAATAACAGAATGTTCAAACGTGCTGAGTTTTCAAACGATCTGGTAATTCACACGATTTGAGATCAGTTAGTGCGGTCTGAAGTTCAAACGACCTAAAATTCAACCCGTGCGACCTGGAGTTCAACTCATGCGACCTGGAGTTAACTCGTGCGACCTTGAGTCAACTCGTGCGATATGAGATGATTTCACATGATCTGAATGAAATTCGAACGATCTAAAGAATATTTCACACGATTTGGCCAAAAATCAAACGGTTTGGATGAAAATCCACCTCGTTTGAGAATTTTAAGTTCAAAAGTTCATGATTTTGTCAATCTTTATCAAGTTTTAGGTTGAATTTGGTTCTGATTTGTTCACGGATTGTTAAAAACGATGTTTTACGTGTTATTTGTCAAAATCAGGTCATTTTATCCGTGGAATCTTGGTAAATTTGATGAAAAAGTGTAGAAAAGTGGGTACAAATGAGTAGAAATCAGTTTTATCCGTGAAAACAAGCTGAAATGCTAAGAACTCTTCCTCCTGAGCTATGATACCACTTGTAGGATCGAGATTTGATCAAATGAGTCTATCAGAAGAGTTCTCGATCAATACGAAAGGCGGAATCAGACGTATTGATGTTATATCAGCTAGATTTGCACGTAGAATCACTTTAAATGTCGATTGTATTGATTTGATAGTGTTTACAGATCGTTCGACCCTTCGGCAGCACTTCGTCTCCGGAATCACAAAGTTACAAATGAAGATCCAAGACCACCTATTTATAGGAAACGCCAGACCCCACGAACCAGTCCTGCCAGGTCGCACGAACTGCCAGAAAGCACGAACTTGTCACCTCGTGCGAGGTGGCCTAGCCACTTCATGAGGGGTGGCTGGTTCAGGTCTGTTTCCTGTTTCTCTCGTACAACGTGTCCTGGTCTATCTATTCTAGTTACATGACTTGATACAAGACATAAAACGAAGTCATCAGACATATGCACTAACACATGTCCTAATTCCAAGTGACGTTCTTTCCTGAGATCATAGAGTAATTTAATGTTCTGCACAGAACCAGTCAAAGTGTCCAGCCATTAGGATCAAGCCTACCAACATATCGCTCTAGAGTCAGACCATTTCAATATTGATCTTACATGAGTCAGCCTTAATCCACATAGTGAAAATTCATTTCATTTCCCATTTATTCAACAAAAGTTTTTTTTTGAATTTTCTGTTTTTCAACTCTAAAATTTACAGATATCTCTCTAAGATGTCCCCCTAAATTTATGCATAAATCTTATAAGCAAATTTACCTTATTAAGAGAATGTATGTACAAAGAGAAACCTGAAAGAAAATGAAAATAATTTTGTTGTTTTTGCCTAACCGTTCCATCATGAGATTTAAGATTAATCAATATCGAAATTAGAATATGAAATTCAAATTTGTACCTTTTGTTGATCTTGTCTCACCTATCTTGTCTCCTTCAAAACAAACATATCAACTGTAAAGAAATATACCCTTTGCAACAGTGAAATGTTACCCGTTAAATCTCTGGAACAACCGTTATCAACATCCAAAGATTGTCAACAACTCCTTCTTGGTTGTCCCTGAAAAGTAAGGAAATCAGTAAGACATTGGTACCCAGGTCATCGTGGTCCTGGGTTGTTTTAAAGCATCAACATAAGATACTTCCTGCAAGCACATGTCCCCTTTTGTTTCAAGAATTGGTGTTATTGCTGCTTTAAGTTTTGCTTTCCAAATTTGTTTAGGCGTTTCTAATTTCTTAGGTGCCTTTTGCAAAACTGTTTGCTTTTTAGTGTTCAAAACTTGTTTAAGTTTCAAAGCTTGTTTTCGTTTAGTTTTCGAAGCATTCCAGTTCCTATCAGATGGTTTAACCTTGGGATGCTTACTCATCATGCCTTAGGCTTTTCAACCTTCATTGACTTAGAATAAGATCGATCCCTTGGTGTAACCCTCTAATGTTGTGTATAGTATGGCACATAGGGACGATGTGTGCACTTCCTTGCAATATAACCGGGTATGCCGCAGTTGTAGCATGTTTGCTTCTTTACGTAAGGAGCATATCTTGATCCATTCGATCCAACTGATGATGAGTTTTAGTTATAAGATTTGTTGGATGATTTGTTTGCAGATTTTTCAACCTTGATACCCTACTTCTTCTGACTTTTTTTACAATAGTTAGTACATTCACTGGATTTAGCATTTTCATTTCTAATTGTTGGCTTTGGAGGCACATATTTATTTGAAGGGCCTCTCAAGGCTGGCTCAGAAACAGTCTTTCTCACATATGGAGGAGCATCAGCAGACAAATTTGATGTTTTTGAACAAGCATCGTCAGCTTTTTGTGTCACACCCCTTTCTAAGGCGGAAGCACGAGGTGTGATCATGAAAGGTTTTCATTGCATACGATTGGTAAACATACTACATGCTCATGAAAAATAACTCCAAAGGACAAACATTACATAACTGAAAACGTAGTTTAAGTGTTTACATCACAAGACAGCATATTGTCTGAAAAGTTACAACATTATTCAAATATCAACATAAACAACATCCAAGAGCAAGAGTATGACCGCGCGCACATCCACTTTAGTTACCTGAAATACATGTGAGTTTTTGGAAAAACGTCAACAAAATGTTGGTGTGAATTCATGCAATTCTTGTATTGAACGTTTGTATACTTTGTATGAAAACATGGTATGTATCTTGTATAAATCAAGTATTTCTGTATGTATCAAGTTGTTAATGGGTTGCAAGTCCATTAACATGTGACACGACATAGGAAGCATCCAAACCATAGGCATTTTTCTAGTTGTCGATTCACGACTGAGACACAAAAGCACTACTCGGTACTCGTTCTCACCAAGAGTGTGGCTACCCGAAAACCCGTTAGATCTAAGCTTTTGTTCTGCGGTCTAGGTATATTGTTGATTAATGGTGCTTATGGTACCCTATTCGTGACACGATTTCTCGTATCATTTCTCAATTCTTGTATCCATCATACCATTTGTAAGCATTGTAACATTTGTAACATGTATTTCACCCCCGAAGTTATAAAACTGACAACAGTTAAAAGAAAAGGGGGAGCATGAACTCACAACTTTGCGTTCCTTGCGCCGTAAACTTCACCGGTTTTTGCTTATCTAGCGTCGGGACCTAAACTCGTTTTATTAACGTTAGTCACTAGACTTGTATCGCACAAGTACAAGTCACCATCTTTTATGTATTTGTTCTTGTGTTAAAAATAATTTATATTTTTAACTATGTATCTTACTTATATTATTTTCTCACAAATAAATATAAGTATCTTGTATTTTTCACCCGAATTATGTATTTTGTCCAAAACTTCATTTCATGTTCATAGCTTGTCCAAGTTACTTAATCTATCAAGTAATATTTTTTCATAAATATATCTCTTGTATTTGTCTAAGCATGTTGTATGTGTACTTTGTATTTATACTCCTTAGGAGTGTTTAGTGTATTTTCAAGTCTTAACACACTATTCCATATAATACATATTACATACACTTAGCACAAAATTTGGTGTTCAATAAATATATATATTTTCCTTAAAAATATACATACTTAATATCAGTTTTTATCTTGAAGAAATCATCATTTCTTTACTTGAAGTTTACACAAAAATTAGGGAAACCTTGGTAAATATTTTTAGGGAATAAGTTTCACAAAACTTATATTTTTCTAAGTGTTAAAATTTATAGAAATTTTGACAGAGTTTCCCCTAAAAATGGAGGTTTCCCATGTTTTCAAAACATGTGTTTATTTTCTTTTAAATCATCACAACAATCATCAACTCATTTAACACTTACCGAGTGTCAAAATCAAGTATATTACACTATATCATGAACTTGAAGTTTTTGTAAAAACTTGTAGTAAGTTACCATGTTATTTAGTAGGTTTAGTTATCCTTAAAAACATGGTTATTTGTTTATAAATCACTTTACTAAAAGATTTAGTCATTTACAACTTGTAAGATGATTTATCTAAAAATATTTCTTTTGTATATTTCTTGTTACAAACATGCTTCTAGTCTTTTTAAATACTAAAAATATTATTAGTTTACTGAGAACCATGACTTGTAAATCTCATAAATAAACTTGGTTTCTTGAGAAAATTATTTTTGTAATCATCTATTTGCAAGATTTGTATCTTGTTTAAACCATCTTTACATATGAAGATCACTTTCATTATTCAAGTTCATGAAGACATAAAGTATGATGATCTTGGTTTTTCACAAGATCACCACTTTAACTTACTAGATCATGTGTTTAATCACAATCTAGTAGTATCACTAACACTAATAATCAATAACCAAGAAGCAAATCAACATTTTCAACATGTATTCTTATGTATTTAAGCTTATGTTAAAGTATCATGATCATGTTCTTTTGTGTTCTTCAAGTTTAACAATATTCATCATCTTTCAACCATAAAAATATGAAGTAAACAAGGGTGTTCAAGAATCTTACAACTAGCTTAAAGCTAGGGAAGAACAATGAAGAATATGGAGTGGATAAAAGCACACAAGAGAGGTCCTTCAAGTTCTTCAAGCACCAAACCTTCTTAAACACCTTCTTGCACCTTATGTGAAGCTTGGAATGGATGAACAAAAGTTGATGATGATGGTGGTATGGTGAAGGGGGTCGGCCGAGAATGGAGTGGGGAGGAAGGAGATGTGTTGGTGTGTTGAAGATGAAAATGTGAGAATGGTTATATATATAGGATATTCAAGATCTTCCATATCACATAGAATCCAAGAAAGATCATATAAAATCTAAATATATATTGGCAAGATTTGAAGGATTTTAGCAAGATTTCATAAAATCAAAAGTGAGGCCCCCATGACCGTCCACTATATGGGGGGGGGGGGGGGGTAAAGTGCAACTTTCCAATCTCTAATTTATAAACAAGTTAACTTTCATGTGTTATTTTTTAGGGACTTGTTGTGTTATTATGTTATAAGGGGTGTTATGGTGTTCGGGGACCATAACTAGTTCAGAAACATTAAAACAATGATTCTCGTAATATTTTGATGTTTCGGGTAATGTCCGGTTGTTCGGTTAAGTACCGGTTCGTTAAAGTGCTAAATTGCATCGTTTAGTGTCCATTAAGTATCCTTTTGTAACGCTTTTAATTCCCAACACTTAGGAGGGTATTCTGGATAATAAAACATGAATTCTGCATAATATTTATATGTTAAAAAGCTGATTATAGCTGATTTGTGCAGAATTCTGCATTTAAAGTGCATTTCGGGTGCTTTTTAGTGCATATTCTAGCTTCCGGAAAGTCTATATGTTAATCCTTGTATATACTCTTGGGTTTTAATGTATTTTTGACGTTGGACCTACACCTAGGCCCCAATTCTATTATCTGACTGCTTTCTGCAGAATTGTTGACACAATGTGTCTTACCGGTGAGTTTACTAGTATTTCTGACGCAACGCTATCATTAATGCCTAAAGCAATTTCTTGTAGTATAAAACGTGCATGAATTCACATGTATAGCATGTAATTTAGATAATGTTGACATTTAAGCACATAATTGCAGTTATTAAGTATTAATTAAATTGTACGGAAATTACCGGTTGGGTGCCAGTTGTCACAGTCTCCCCTCGTTAAAAGAATTTCGTCCTGAAATTCAGGCTGGTCTATCTCTCCCAGCAGCTTTCTTGAACAGGTGGGGGTAATTTTCTTTAAACTGGTCTTCACGTT
>JARYGA010009545.1:0-26568 GCA_030545235.1 Helianthus tuberosus
TTGTTGATACACTTTCTACTTACGACACGTGAAGACTTTGAAGATCCTCCGACGTGGAAGACATCGAAGTTGAATCTCTCGAATAGCGTTGAACCTCACGAGTAGCGTCCAAGGGGGAGTTTGTTGATGCATATTTTGTGGACACGACTCGGCTCGGTTCAACTCAGCTCAGTTCGACTTGGTTTCGACTCGAAGACACGAAGCTCAAGACGAAGACTTGTGTCTGTACTTTGTCTGTAATGTGTCATGATACAAAACGATGTCTTATGTTAGATTTGTTATGTGCGTTCGATGTAAGTTTGACCAAGTCATACATCCTCCGGTTTGACTTGGCCAAACAGTTAGCACATTGATTGAAACATGCTTGTGTCGAAGGATGTCATCGAAGGATGGATTGTATCCTTCGATGACCTCGAAAGATAATGTCTTCGATAGATACAGATGGACCTCGAAGGATATCATCCTTCGAGGTATGTATGGATCCTTCGGTAGATGGTTTGGTCGATAGATGATCCTTCGACCAGATTACCCTATCCTTCGAGCATGTTAGCTGTGTCGGGTATAAATACCCATGTGTTGTGTTCATTTCAGGCAGAACACACAAGGGAGATTGGAGAGAACACTGGGAGCATTCTGCTGAAAACACACACACAAACGAGAGAGAGTTTATAGAGTACATCTGTAAACATTGAGCTTGTAACTGGAACCTTCATTCGTATTAATACATGTGGTGTTAATCGGTGAACTTTGTGTGTCGTGCTTTTGCGTGTTCTAACTCGGTTGCATGCTAGCTTGGATTCCGCACTCGCTAGTGTGTTAATATAACAAGGATAAGGTTTGACCTCATATCCGGGAAGAGGGACCTACAAGTTCGCTTCATGACCTGTACATATATCATGTATCATTGTACAATCCAATTCACCAATTCAATACGAACAATATTTTTCTTACTCTGTATTCTCTCAATACCAAAACCCTAGAGAAATTCAATCAATTCCAACAAGTGGTATCAGAGCCATCGCCGATCCACATCCCTCATTCACACAAAGCAATCTGATTAACATACAGTCTCAAGAACACAAAAGATTCAAAACATGTCATCGAATGGTGGAATACAAACACAGATTCCAAAATTATACGGACAAAATTATTTTCACTGGCATATACAAATGAAAGTTTTACTGGAATCACAAGATCTATGGACCGTAGTCGAAGAAGGGTATAATCAACCGGCATCTGGGGCACCCGAAAGCGATCAAAACACATACAAAGAGAATATTAAGAAAGATAAGAAAGCACTGCATATCATTTTTCAAGCGGCAAGCGACATGGTGTTTGAAAGAATCGCAACTTGTCAAACATCCAAAGAAGCGTGGAATGTCCTGCACAAAACATACAGAGGCGAACAACGAGTAAAAATGGTAAAACTTCAAACCCTAAGATGTGAGTTTGATGCCTTACGTATGAAAGATAATGAATCTATAGAAGATTTCGTAAATCGAACAACGGTCATAGTAAATCAATTACGACAAAATGAAGAAAACATTAGTGAACAGCGAATAGTTGAAAAACTCTTGAGGACCTTGACACGAAAATATGAATCAGTCGTTGTCGCTGTCGAAGAATGTAGGTCCGGCTAGGGGAGGATCTAGTCGCCTAATCCTTGTATACGAACCAACCCAGTTGTGCGGAATCCAACCGAGAAAGCAAACCGAGATCGAGATCGACAAGAACACGAGATACAAGACACGTAGATGCAATGTTTAACACACTTGTATATTTCTGAGAAGAGTTCGAGTACAAGATCATACAATATCCGGTTAACATACACACTAAAACTCTCTCTCAAATCTCTCGGGTTCTCACCTCTCCCCCTTGTTCACCGAAATCACTTGATTTCGTTAAATATGTTTTCTTCACATGTTGTTTTGGGCTTTGGGTTCGGCCAGATGTAATCGTTTCAGCCCAAACAATATGATTGGTCCATGCTCATGTCACATGCACGTACATATAGCATTTCTCATGAACTTGTATTTAGTCAACATGAGTGACATCATCATGACATCATCATGTTGATGTCATGATGATGTGTCCATCGGGAAACTCTGCGGCGCTTCGTGCTTCGCGTGTCGAACTCTGCGACGCACGACGGAGGAATGTCGTGAAATCGGGCTTGAGCCGAACCTAACTGGGTCGAACCGAAACGAGTCGAACCGAACCAAGTCGCGTCCACATAATATGTATCAACAAACTCCCCCTTGGACGCTACTCGTGAGGTTCAACTTCCATATCTTCCATGTCGGAGGATCTTCAAAGTCTTCACGCGTCGTAAGAAGAAAGTGTATCAACAAACTCCCTTTTCATTTAGGTAGTGTGTTGACAAACTCCCCCTCAACATAAGCTCCCCCTTGAGTTATGCTCGTGAATGACTTGATCTTTAGTACTTGAGATCCTTGTGGTGTTGATGATGGTCAGCGGCAACACCAACATCTTTATCTTTTGAGTGCCTTTCACGTCGTGTCTTCATTCCGAAGCTTGTCCACCAACATGTTCTCTTCGCCTTTAGCATCTGCACATGCAAGAAATGTAAACGCGTAATGAGAACAACTGCTTGGAATATAGTTTAACATAAACAAATAACACACATGTGACCATATTTCAATCAACTACCGTCCGACAGTTTGAAAGTTTAAAGGATTTATCAATTCTAGTTTTTAACTTTCAAAACTCGTTAACTTCAACCGTTTATGAAGATGCAATTGTTTTCTGGCTTACGATCAGGATTTTGAGTAGGATAGACTCGAGTTCCAACATCGGTCAATCAAAAATAAACTAGAAGCAAAATCTTTTTGGATTTTATAAAGTTTATATTAAAACACACCTAAAATCTTTTTGGAATTTTTTCATTTTGCAAATGTAAAGACGGAAAGCAATAAATAAATATATACAAACATTCTTTTTGCGAGTTTCGAGGGTAAGAGAATCATATCAGTGTACGGTCATGCCAAAACGCTCTTGTTGTTCTTTTAGTTAACATTAAGATAAGCATCCTATAACAATTATCGGTATTGTTTTCCACATAAGCTCAACTTATCATAAGTAATCATGGCGAGGGGATACGTTAAGGTATGATTTATACTTACCGACCGGTGTTCATCCACATCACGACACATTCCCGTATCAAGGTATGCACGAGAGCTCATCTTACTGGTGAGTATACCGTTTATCATCTGTTTGACCGTATAAGAAAAATGTGAGAAACTCACTTATTTTAATTGAAAACAAGCCCTATGTGATATAATCACTTATTGATGAGGAACTTGATTTTCAGATGCATGAGGGCACAGGAGCAAGTCCGTGAACAGGTCAGTACTTTCGTACAGCAAAGAGACGAACTTGACACCCGGATAAATGTGATATATTATCACTTATTTTGTTTGGACATGTGATTGTTGATCACTTATTGAAGTCGAATGCAGTATGTACACGTATGTATAGTATCATGGAAGATCTAGACTTGCGTGCCCGTTATTTTTTGGTAAAAGATACAACCATGATACCCAGATGATAAGCAGCATAAAGACCGAATATCTCAGAACCTCGGCAATCTCTCAAACGAAATTTCGGTACTAAGACCATATGCCAATGTGCGGTTCCCACATGGTCTTCAGTCGATTTAAGTTTATATCACCCTGCACACTTTAAAATGATTGTGAGCCTACCGATACATCTTATATAGAGCTGCTTATCGTTTTTCAGTTTAAATTTAAAGAGGTTTGGACAGACCACTGATGTACTATCATTTTCTCTTTTGCTCGCTAGGAAACTCATTTTTGTTTTTCTAATGTTTTTGAGTTTTTGAAATTTTTCGATGTTTTTGAATTTTCAAATTTTGGATTTACTGCCCCTAAAATCAACAAACTAAGATAAATTTAAAAACACAAAGTTATTTACAAAAACGATTTTCCGGGGTCGGTTAACTCATGTTTTACCTCAATGTCGTTTACCAAAATTAATTTTAATCAGAATTGATTTATCGAATTTTGGAAAAATCAGTTGGCACGTCGGTAAGCGGTGCGGACCATGACAACATTAACGAGTTTCATATTGAAACGATCACGTGTGAGGTGATATTCAAGTTCAACGTGTCAGGCCAAAGAGTGATGTACGAGATGATAATAATTCATAAAGCAGCTAAAATATCGACAAGGATAGGAGAGATTAGGTATTCAAAACCGTATCCTTCAACTGCTTCGTGCAATGGCAAGGAATCTGAGTGCTCTCCTAAACTGGATATCCACCCGGTGTGGATTTCAAGGTCAATTTTTGTAGCTATTGAGAAATCTCTTGACAGCAACAAGATCATAAACCTCCAGGTCCGGCTGGTCTTCCACATTGTACCAGCGAAGGTCTTTGTCTTTCTCTTTGAGAATTAGTGTGCGGTTGTTCAATCCATGCCAAGGCATCCGCACACCCGGTTGGTTTGTTCAACAAACACATTTTCTTCAGTTACACCGCGAAGAAATGTACACTGCACGTTCATCTTGTTGATTTTGAACTTCAGACGTGCTGCAGGTGCGTACATTTTGATTGAATCTATCCTGGGGACCCGATTAAAGCCATTAACAATCAAACTTTGATATGATTTTCTTTTTGTCAAAGCTTTCAATTTCTTTCATCATCATTCTTCTTTTCCTTTTCTCTCTCCATCACAGGCAACAATATGTTTTGTCACCAATTTTGTGCATGAACATTCCACTATCAACAATCCTATGACTATCGAAAGTTCCTCCTGGAACATCTTGCACACTCACTAAGAGATTAGATGGAGAGGGGGACCCAAGCCTTCACAGACTTAGGTCGCCCCATGTTCATCGACGTAAGTTATCTCAACTTCTCGATGATCTAGAACTGATGATTCTCCCTCTGAAACTTTATCCGTTTTAGGTCTCCAAGCTTGTTTCCGTTGACCAGATTGTGTATTATGTACAATCTCTGGTTTTAATGGTTGTGACAAACTAGGTTTCCTTTTAAAAGATTTTACTTCCGGTTTTAAAGCATTTTCGATCACCTTCACATTTTTACGTCGTTGTTTTGTTTCTTGTTCTTTAATAGTGCGTTAACATGTTTTGGAGAAACAGAACGACGTTGTGAGTGACCTTGTTCAGAGGAGGTTCTTTCAACAAAATTTGGTTTCGGCGGGTTTGTGCAATCTTTAATGATGTGCCCAAACTTCCCACA
This sequence comes from Helianthus tuberosus, assembly GCA_030545235.1. Classification (NCBI taxonomy): domain Eukaryota; kingdom Viridiplantae; phylum Streptophyta; class Magnoliopsida; order Asterales; family Asteraceae; genus Helianthus; species Helianthus tuberosus. Next base: position 5,242 of record JARYGA010009545.1, read on the forward strand.
TTTGAAACAAGTTCTCCTTTCAACAAACTTAGGAGAATCTGATCGACGACCTGACGTAGAAGTTGTAGACCCAGAGGTACTAGCTTCACACCCGTTTGTGTGTTGGGTGTAATTGTTATCATTATTACGTTTCAAAATGTTGACTTTTTGTACAAAATTGGTATTTGATTTATTTTCAAAAGTCTCCACTTTATCAGTACCTTTGGAGACCACAAACTTAACGTCTTTTGTTTTCTTCTTGCAACGAGCTCCTTTTGAATCAACCTTAGCCTTAGCCTTTGTCTTTGGAGCTCGTTGTTGTTGTTTACCCTTAAAAGCAATTGGTTGTTGCTTTGTAGGTGATTTCTGTTTTCCAAATTGTTTTCTGATTTCAGCCTTTGGAATTGGATCACATTGAGTTACAGTAACTCCCGGGATCGTCTTTCCCAAAAACTTGCTTGTGTTATCTTCAAAAACTTTATCAATCAAAGATGGATTGACATTTTTAATTGGAAAATCTTTTTGAGAATAGATTTTATCATCACCAACAAGAGTGTACAACAAATTCACACTCTCAGACTCTTGTGAGGAAGTGGATGTGGACTCGACCTGAACAGTCTTAGCAGGTTTTGCGGGAGGATCACATAGAATATGATTCTCGAGAGGTATGTCCTCCTCTTTGATAACCACATCAGACTGGGTTGAATTAGTATCATCGGATTCATCATCTGAAGAATCAGCATCCTCAACAATAACTGGAGGATCCTGATTCTGTTCAGCAGAAGACACACTTGTATCTGCTGATACATCCGAATCTGATGATACTTCCGGTTTGTATCCAAGTCCTGTTGTAAACTCCTCAATGTCTAAAGGAACAGATGGTTCAAAGTATGTTCTATTCTCCTCATGAGGCAGTGCATTGTAATTGTGTCTAACAGGTGGTGGACATTTCTTATATCCAATGCATGTGACATCCCTTTTCTCTTTCTGAACATCAATGATGTGATCCAACACATAGCTAGAGCTTAAATAGCTGTCTAACTTGAGCCGGATCGCCTCACTTTCAGATTTAACACACGCCATTTCTTTTTGCATTAACTCAAGCCTACTGATGTAAAGGTTTATTTCAGTTTGTTTTCTTGAAACCATTTTCGTTAGCTCAGTCTTATCCTTTTTTAATGTTTCGATTATCGATTTAAACTCCTTTTCATGGTTTTCATAAAACATGTTGGCTTCTGTGCACTTAGAAAGATCCACGATCAACTTTTGATTGTGAAGAAACGTCACATCATACTTGTTTTGCAAAGCCTCATGTTTGCTTTGCAAATCGCACCACTTATCGTCCAGAGAAACATGTTTGTTTTGCAAGTCAAACAATTTAGCATTTAAAGCATCATGTTTGCTTTGCAACTCAGACATATTAGCATCCAAATCAGCACATTTAACGCAATTATCACAATTAACGACAGCTGGTTCATCGACACATACCTGACTGGATTCACTCTCAGATATTGACTCACTTGCCTCAGAAACAATAACCTCCCTTGTTGATTCATATTCTGATCCATTCTCGCTTGAACTTGAACTTGTACCATCTTCAACTGAGCTACCGTCATGTTCAGAACTGTCATCATATCCCGAGGATTCACCATTGCTGGCATCTTTGACAATTTCAGCATAAAACGCCGTTATTGTTTGACTACAGTTCCTTGGATCAAGAGACGATGGTGCTACAGTAGAACGATGGTGCTGTGAGGCAACTGGTGATAGTGGATTTCCATACAAGTCTGTGGTTGGAGTTGGCTTTACAGGAACTTGTATCGGATTGCCATATAAATCTGTGCTTGTGACAAACGCCGTGATTCGAGGTGGTGTGGGAGATTCGGTTGCGGGAGATTCGGCCCATGATGGTGACAAACGGGTGTTTATATACTTGCTCACTGCAGTTGACGGAGTACCCCACCAACTCGGATTCATAATGAATATCTAAAACTGAATGTCTGATAAAATCAACTAGAACAAGCCGTTAAGACACTTTTGCAGGACTTCTGTAAAAAGTTTGGCAACACAATCGACGAAACAGATGAAACAAAATTTAGATTTCAATTTATCGACGAAACACCTTTTGAAGATCTTGTTCGACGAAACAAATTGGAAACCGAAATTCTTTTGGGCTGTTAATCGACAAAACGGCCCAAATCAAGTAGAAGCCCAAATGAACGACGAAACGGTCTTAGAGGCCCTATCCAACTTAAAGCCCAATGAATATTTGGACCTGATATATATATGTGCGACGAAACGGTGAAGCTGTTAGCCCCTCATACTATCGCGCGATGATCGGATCTCTTATGTACCTCACAGCATCAAGACCCGATATAATGTACCCAACGTCCCTGCTTGCCAGATATTAAGTGAACCCGAAGGCCTCACATCTTGCAGCTGTAAAAAGGATTTTTCGTTATTTGAAGGGTTGCCCTGACACCGGTCTATGGTACCCTAGGGATAATAACTTTGACTTGATCGCTTTCAGTGATTCTGATTTTGGCGGATGCAAAATCGACGGCAAATCCACAACGGCTGGATGTCAGTTTTTGGGAAATCGCCTAGTCACATGGCAGTGCAAGAAGCAGACTTGTGTCGCTACATCAACATGCGAAGCTGAATACATTGCTGCCTCAAGTTGTTGCTCCCAAGTCCTGTGGATCCAACAACAATTGCGCGACTACGGTTTTGAATTCCTAACTACTCCTATTTACGTTGATAATTCTGCTGCATTACAGATCACTAGAAATCCTGTGCAGCACTCGAAGACCAAACACATCGAAATCAAGTATCACTTCATACGTGATTGCTTTGAGAAAAGGCTAATCGATGTTGTTAAGGTCCACACCGATGACCAACGTGCCGACCTTTTTACCAAAGCATTTGACAAATCAAGATTTGACTTTTTATTATTGGTAAACGGCATTAAGGTCAAGCAAGAGTAAAACCAACATGGGAAAATCATTTTTGTAAATACCTTTGTGTTTTAAATTTTATCTTAGATTATTGATTTTAGGGGGAGTAAATCCAAAATTTGAAAATCCAAAAACATCTAAAAATTCCAAAAACACAAAAACAATAGAAAAACAAAAATGAGTTTCCTGGCGAGCAAAAGAGAAAATGATAGTACATCAGTGGTCTGTCCAAACCTCTCTAAACCTAAACTGAAAAATGATAAGCAGCTCTATATAAGATGTATCGGTAGGCTCACAATCTTTTTAAAGTGTGCAGGGTGATATAAACCTTAAATCGACTGAAGACCAGGTGGGAACCATTCATTGGCATATGGTCTTAGTACCGAAATTTCGTTTGAGAGATTGCCGAGGTTCTGAGATATTCGGTCTTTATGCTGCTTATCATCTGGGTATCATGGTTGTATCTTTTTCCGAAAAATAACGGGGACGCAAGTCTAGATCTTCCATGATACTATACATACGTGTACATACTGCATACGACCTCAATAAGTGATCAACAATCACATGTCCACAAAATAAGTGATAATATATCACATTTATCCGGGAGTCAAGTTCGTCTCTCTGCTGTACGAAAGTACTGACCTGTTCACGGACTTGCTCCTGTGCCCTCATGCATATGAAAATCAAGTTCCTCATCAATAAGTGATTCTATCACATAGGGCTTGTTTTCAATCAAAATAAGTGAGAATCTCACATCATATACGGTCAAACAGATGATAATCGGTATACTCACCGGTAAGATGAACTCTCGTGCATACCTTGATACGGGAATGTGTCGTGATGTGGATGAACACCGGTCGGTTAGTATAAATCATACCTTAACGTATCCCCTCGCCATGATTACATTTGATAAGTTGAGCTTATGTGGACAACAATACCGATAATTGTTATAGGATGCTTATCTTATTGTTAACAAAAAGAACAACAACAGCGTTTTGGCATAACCGTACACTGATATGATTCTCTTACCCTCGAAACTCACAAAAAGAATGTCTATAAATATTTATTTAATGCTTTCAGTTTCTGCATCTTTGTATATATTTATTTACTGCTTTCTGTCTTTAAGTTTGAAATATTCAAAATACCAAAAAGATTTTAGGTGTGTTTTAATATAAACTTTCTAAAAGCCAAAAAGATTTTATTTCTATTTTATTTTCGATCGTACGATGTTGGATCTCGAGTCTTCGTTGCCTGAAACCTGATTGAAAACCAAAACGACTGAATCTTCATAAACGGTCGAAATTTGCAAGCTTTGAAAGTTAAAGACTAAAATTGATAAATTTATTAAACTTTCAAACTGTCGGGCGGTGTTTGATTGAAACATGGTCATACGTGTGTCGCTTGTTTATACTAACTATATTCCAAGCAGTTGTTCTCATTACGCGTTTAGATTTCTTGCATGTGCAGATCCTAAAGGCAAGGAGAACGTGGTCGACGACAAGCTTCGGAATGAAGACATGACGTGAAGGCACTCAAATGATGAAGATGATCGAGTTGTCGCTGACCATCATCAACACCACAAGGATCTCAAGTTACAAAGATCAAGTCATTCACGAGCATAACTCAAGGGGGAGCTTATGTTAAGAGGGAGTTTGTCAACACACTTCCTACATGAAACGGGGAGTTTGTTGATACACTTTCTGCTTACAAGACGTGAAGACATTGAAGATCCTCCGACGTAGAAGACATGAAAGGCGAATTCCGTGAGTAGCGTCCAAGGGGGAGTTTGTTGATACATGTTTGTGGACGCGACTCGACTTGACGCATGTCGGCTCGGGCAACGGCATTCCTCCGTCGTTCTGCTTAAAGATCAAACATGGGCCAAAAGAACAAAGGACTTGAGCTTAGTCCATAGGCTGAAACAAGATCATCAAAACAATCATATGGGCTTATAACAGTCGGCGAAAAGGAAAGATGGGCCTCAACCTTTGGGCCCAAACCCAAAGACGACGAAAGAGGAATGAAGTCGACGAAACTAAGCTGTTTCGTCGACCATGAATGTGATTCGTCAGCAATCTTTCGTTTCGTCGTTGTTCCATGTGTTTCGCCAAGTTCTGATTCGCCAAGTCCGTTTCGTGGTGTCTGTTGCTATAAATAGACAAGTCTCGAGACAGAAGACTTAGACAGAAGAGAGAGCACAAACACACACACACGAGAGAACTTTGAGAGTTTACAGAATAGATTTGTAAACATTGTATTGTAACAGACCTTTCATACGTATTAATACAAAGGTGTTAATCGGTGACTCTTGTGTGTCGTCATATTGCGTGTTCTATCTCGGTTTGATTTCCCGGTTGGATTCCGCACAACCGGGTTGGTTTGTACACAAGGATTAGGCGACTAGATCCTCCCCTAGCCGGACCTACATATGTTAACCGGATATTGTATGATCTTGTACTCGAACTCTTCTCAGAAATATACAAGTGTGTTAAACATTGCATCTACGTGTCTTGTATCTCGTGTTCTTGTCGATCTCGATCTCGGTTTGCTTTCTCGGTTGGATTCCGCACAACCGGGTTGGTTCGTATACAAGGATTAGGCGACTAGATCCTCCCCTAGCCGGACCTACAAGTGGTATCAGAGCAAGCTCTTTTCCTTGTTTAAAACCAAACATTGTCGTGTTTGAAACAAGTGGTTTTTAGTGATTTTTTCAGATTTCGTTCTTGAAAAGTTTATATATTTTCTGAAAAAGGTTCGAAAATCAGTGTTTATCTTGTTGTTTTGCTAAAAGTTTGTTCAAAAACCTTGTTTGTTTGAGTGTTTACATATTAGCATTTGGTTTTTGTTGAATGTTTTAAGCAAAATCGTGTTCGGAAAATTTATCCGGTGAAAATTCTGGCCACTGTTCTTCAGTTCTTCATAGTGTTCTTGGCTATCTTCAACTGTTCTTGATAATATTTGTTAGTTTGATCTGATATGTGGTTTGAATTATTGTGTTGGTCATTTAAATATAATTGTTTGACATTTTAGTCCATAGGCATGATGATGGTTATTATTAAAAAAAAAGGGGGCTTCGTAAATCACAAAGCATGGTGTATGTTTGAAAAGTGTGTACTAAGTGTCAGAACTGGATAAGATTTCAAAAAAAAAAATATCTCACCATACCCTCACCAACTTTCTGCCATTTATATTTTTGTTGACTAAAAAAAAACATATTCTGTTTCGTCTTTTTATTAAACAGCAATCCAGTTTCGACGACAAGTGGGCTTCACATACTTTGGGCTTCTCATTTGTATTGGGCTTCAAAGTGTTTTGGGTTCCAAATTAAATTGGGCTTTAACAGTTTCGTCGATCTGGATCAGTCTTTTGGGTTTCGTCACTTAATTCTGTGATTTTGCGGCAATGGGGTACCGATGGGCGTTGCATCGGACATCTGGAACCGGCTCAAGATGTCACCAACATATTTAGTCTGATGGATGAATATCCCAGACTCAGTTTGTTGCACTTGTAGGCCCAAAAAGAAAGTTATTTCCCCCATAGCACTCATCTCGAATTTATCCTGCATAATGCGCTCGAAATTCCTACACAAAACATCATTAGTAGAACCAAATTGCTTCAAGACGTGTAACAGGTGCATATACTTCGTTGTAGTCGATCCCTTCTATCTGACGAAAACCTTGAACGACTAATCGTGCTTTGTTCCGAATAACAACCCCACGGTCATCCTTTTTGCATTTAAACAGCAAACGGGTACCAATCTTCTTGTAACCAGCAGGTTTCTCTACGAGTTTCCAGACACCAAGCTTCTGGAATTATTGCAGTTCTTCCTGCATTGCTTCAACCCAAGAGTTATATTTCAAAGCTTCCTTCCAAGTTCTTGGCTCTTCCTGTGAGACATAACACGCGAAAGACCAATCATTTTGTTGACCAGATTCTCGGATAGCTGCATACAAGCCTGCATTGTTGTTGTTTCGCAACATGTTTCTTGTTTGAACGCCACTCTGTACATTTCCGATGATGTTTTGTTGAGGATGGGTATTGTGAATCCTTGTTTCTGGATTATCTTGAACTGGAATATTTGTACCCAGATTGTTGAGATTGAGATCAACAACCAATTCAATGCCCAGAATTGACGAAGAGGAAGATGCAGTAGCTTCAGCTGTTCTAGGAGCATCCACTGGAGGTGTTCCCTCTGAAGTACCATGAACTGCTGTTGTTGGAGCTTCTTGATCTGCATCGAGAAATTCATCATCCTCTGAAGATTCGTTCAATTCGGTAGCATCGTGAAAATCCTCATTATCGAGAGCATTATTGTTCACTGAAGATGGTTCTTGATTGACAATAATGGGACGAACCAGCGGTGAATCTGTTGCATTGTCACTCTCGAAAAACATCCTTGCCGCAGCATTTTCTTCAACGGCTTCAACATTGATCGAATTGAAAAAGTCATCATACTCAAACATCCATGGCTGACCAGGACATTTGACTGGCAAAGTGTGCCTTTGTACTCTGACCTCAGACCATTCCTCGACCCTTTTAGTCTCTAGATTCCAGACTCTTAAGTTCGGGGTGGCATACCCAAGAAAGTATCCCTCAATTGCTTTTGCCCCAAACTTTCCATTAGGATCGATGATTGTGCACGGAGCTCCAAACGGTTCAAGATATGACGAATCTGGTTTCCGTTTGTGAAGAAGCTCATAACATGTCTTGTTGTGCCTTTTGACTGTAAGGACTCGGTTCAATGTATAAGATGCAGAGGCCACAGCTTCACTCCAGAATGGAATGGGCAACTGCGACTCTACCAACATTGTCCTAGCAGTCTCGATCAATGTGCGGTTCTTACGTTCAGGGACGCCATTCTGTTGAGGAGTATAAGCTGCACTAAATTCATGAAGAATACCTTTTGAAGTGCAAAACTCCGCCATGGCATGATATTTAAATTTTGTACCATTATCGCTGCGTATCCGCCTAACCTTCAACTTGTACAAATTCTCAATCTGAATGATTAACTTTTTGATAATACCAAAGGTTTCACTCTTGTGTGACATAAACGCCACCCAAGAAAATATTGAATAATCATCAGTTATCACGAGGCAATATTGATCATTCCTAATACTTTTGTGCTTGACAGGACCGAACAAATCCATGTGCAAACGTTCAAGAGGAACAGCCACCGTGTTGATCTTCTTAGTCGGGTGTCGCTTCTTCGTTTGTTTTCCTTTCTGGCACGAAACACAGACGTCTTGAAGATGGAAATTTTTAAGAGGAACACCATTCACCAATTCATTTTACACTAAATGATTCATTTTGCGTAAGTGAATGTGACCCATTCGTCTGTGCCAAGAGATTGAGTCTTTTTTTGTGGCTTTGGAAACGAAACAGGTTGCTTGTGCAGACGTTGTGATAGCTTGGCTCATATCAAGGACATTCAAATCATTTATCCTTGGAGCAGACAAGAGAATCCATTCTTTTGGAATTTTGAAGCCGGGTTTCAGCACATAACATCCATTTGCATCAAAGTGTACTGAGAACTGCTTATCACAGATTTGTGAAACGCTGAGAAGATTGTGATCAAGTTGCTGTACAAAGTTGATCTTATCAAAGCTTACAAACCCGTTGGATATCATTCCTTCACCAGTAATATATCCGCCCTTATCTCCAGCAAAAGCAACATAACCTCCTCTAATAGATTTGACATCGTAGAGAAGCTTCATGTCATCTGTCATGTGCCTGGATGCCCCACTATCAACAATCCAATGACTACTGATAGTTCCTCCTGGAACACCCTGCACATGAACTCACTTGATTAGTTGAAGATGGGGACCCAAGCCATTGTGGTCTTGGGTCTTCCATTTTTATCAACAACTATAACTTCCACTTTTTGATGATTCGGAAATTGTGATGGTCCCTCTGAACTTGTGGTCAATTTAGGTTTCCATGTCTGTTGAGTTTTACCAGTTTGATTGTTTGACAATTTAACTTCGTGATTGTTTGAAGTTTTTGAAAATTTTAAGTTTTCTGGCTTAACTGAAACAGATTGTTTTTGAACCACATCAGTTTTAAGTGCCTTTTCAATCACCTTGACTTGTTGGCATTTCTGTTTTTTTCCCTTTCTCTTACAAGTCGGGGATCTTGTTTTACAGAAACAGATCGCTTTTGGTGATTGCGTTCACGGGGATCATCATCCTTTGCTTTCAACTTATGAAGATACGGACAGTTTCGAATTATATGTCCAATTTCACCACATTCAAAACATGATCTTCGTTCAACAAACCCCGAAGTATCATATGATCGTCTTGCCGATAATGATGAACTTTGTGACCCCGAGGTACTAGGTTTTGAACTACTTGGTTCATTTCTTTTCAACACTGTTGCTTGTTTAACAAAATCCAAGTTAGATTTGTTTTCAAAAGTTTCGATTTTGCCCGTTCCCTTTGATTTCACAAAGTTCACATTCTTGTTCTTCTTTTGATTCGGCTTCCTTTGACTTTGAGTCGTTGCTTTTCCTTTTGGTTTGGTATGATTTTGTTGTTTTTGCACTGTTGGTAATTTCTGATTTCCATATTGCTTTCGAACTTCAGCCTTTGGAATAGGAGGACACTGTGTTACTGTATCATGTGATCCTGTCTTTCCCAAAAACTTACTTGTAGAATTTTCAAAGACTTTACTGATTAATGATTGATTAACATTCTTAATAGCAAAATCTTTGTCTGAATAAATTTTATCATCACCAACAAGAGTGTACAGCAAATCCACACTTTCAGACTCTTTTGCAGACGTGGACTCGGTTGGAACAGTCTTAGCAGGTTTTGCGGGAGGATCACATAAAATATGATTCTCAAGAGGTATGTCCTCTTCGTTGGTTACCGCATCAGAGTTTGCTGAATCAGTATCATCAGATTCATCATCAGCAGAATCAGCATCCTCAATCACAACCGGAGGATCCTGATTCGGTTCAGCAGAAGACACACATGTATCTGCTGACACATCCGATTCTGATGATACTTCCTTCCTGTATCCGAGCCCTGTTGCAAATTCCTCAACGTCTAAAGGAACAGATGGTTCAAAGTGAGTTCTATACTCCTCATCAGGCAGGGCATCATAATTGTTTCTCACGAGTGGTGGACATTTCTTATATCCAATGCATGTGACATCCCGTTTCTCTTTCTGAACATCAATGATGTGATCCAACACATAGCTAGAACTCAAATAACTGTCTAACTTAAGCTGGATCGCCTCACTTTCAGTTTTAACACAAGCCATCTCTTTTTGCATTATCTCAAGACGAGTGATATACAAATTTATGTCAGTTTGTTTTCTGGAAACCATTTTTGTCAGTTCGGTTTTATCTTTTCTTAAAGTTTCAACCATCGTTTTAAATTCCTTTTCATGGTTTTCATAAAACATGTTAGCCTCTTTGCATTTTGAAAGATCCACGGTCAATTTCTGATTATGGATGAATGTCACATCATATTTCTCTTGCAAAGCCTCGTGTTTGCTTTGCAATTCACACCACTTATCATTCAACGAAACATGTTTGTCTTGCAAGTCAAACAAACTAGCTTGTAAAGCATCATGTTTGTCTTGCAACTCAGACATGTTTGCCTCTAAATCAGCACATTTAACACTCAATCTATCACAATTATCACAAATAACAGCAGTGGGTTCATCGACACATACCCGACTTGATGAACTGTCGACATTAGCCATAAAGGATGAATGGAGAGAAGACGAAGAATAAGCAGCAGCTTGATCCACCAATATAGATCTCCTATGATTTCCTGCTGCAGCTTCTTCCAATAGCTCATCAACCTCTGCATCGACAGACACACTTGATGTGTCATCCAAATGATCATCGCCTGAGTTTGAGGATTCTTCATCCGAGCTTCTACTGTAACCAGAGCTGTCTTCATCTTCAGAAGATTCATCACCATTGGTGGAAGATTCTCCACCCCTGGCGTGCTTAAGATCCTTGACAACCTCAACAAAACAAGCTGTTCCATCCGGAGCATCATTTCCCAACTGAATTGACCAATCACAACCTTCATCTAATTGAACCACAAGTGCCTGGTTGGCATTTGATGGTCCTGCCTGACTTGGGTTGTTGACAGGTATCAACGCACGCTCATTATTCCTGTTCTGATTCTGTTGGTTGCCTTGATTTCTGAACGGATTCTGGTTCCCATGCTGAGCTGGTCTTGTACATTCCCTTTTAAAATGACCATGTTCACCACAGTTAAAGCACTTGACGGATTGCTTGTCGAACCCATACTTGGTATCTTTCTTGCTTTCCAAGCTGGTTCTACCCGTCCGTTCCATGAAGTCTTTTGCTCGCCTTACAGCACTGGCGAAAGCCCACTTGATGTCCATCATCTCCATCTCCTCTTTATCTATCTGCTGGTAATCTTCTTGAGTCAGATTGATGTTCCCGATCTGACCTGCTATCAACCCACAATACGCGCTCACCAATGTGTTTAGTAGCTCCATATGTTCTTTTGCTACTTCAACACTTACTTTAGAGAAGCTTGAAGTGTCGAGTCGTACTGTATTAGATGGCTGACCAGCTGATGACGTGCTACCATAACAGGCTTGTTGTTGCACAGGTAGTGGATTCCCATATAGATCAGTTGGTCCGGTAGATCGAACAGGTAATGGATTTCCGAACATATCAGTTGCTCTAATAGGCCGTTGGCTTTGCTGTTGTGGCACTGGTTGAGAAACTGGTTGAAGCGGATTTCCGTACAAGTCTGTTGTTGGAGCTGGCTTAACAGGAACTTGGATAGGATTGCCATGTAGATCTGTGCTAGACACAAATGCCGTCTGAATTGGAGCATGTGAGATTGGTCTTGCAGGAGTACTAGGAGTTCCATAATACATCTCAGGATTATGTCGCACTTGTATTGTAGGAGTGCTAGGAGTTCCATAAACATTTCAGGATTCTGTGGCACTAGGACCCTTTTCGCCTTAAGGATTTCTTCCTGATTCTTATTCTCCAGGAGTTGAACAAAGTCATTGAAGTTTGTTGTAGCCAAAGTGCCATTGTACTTCAGGATTTCCAAGAAATTACTCCATTGTGGTGGCAAAGCATCAGCAAACTTGGTGACAACTTCGAGTGGAGTCGTTACCACTCCAAAATTTCCCAATTCAGTCAACAAATGAGAAAATCGACTCGTCAAATCTCCCAAAGATTCTTTATCCATGCATGTAAACCCGTCAAACTCTTTCTTGAGTAGATCGTGTCTCAATTGGCGAGCGTTTCGTTTCCTACACATCTCGTTTTCAACGCATCCCATAATTTCTTTGTCGTTTTGAAGCTGACAAATTGATGGTAAATATCCTTGCTTAATGCCTAAGTAAGAATGGCATATGCCTTCTTTTCCAAGTCATATGTCTTTTTATGATCTTCAGGAAGATCGGCAAATGTAGCAGCAGTTGAAGCGGCAACTTCTATAGCTTGATTGAAATCTGTGGTGAAACGTAACCACAATTCCGTGTTTTGTCCAAGGACGTATGTATGAAATCTGTCTACCCATCCCGGATATTCGTTTAAGTGCATCAACTTTGGAGGCCGATTCAAACTTCCGGTTTCGCTCTCGCTCAATAGAATACTTTGAACACTCGGAGTTTGATTTGATACGAATGCCCATTGACCAGTAGAAATTGTATTAGCTTGCGAAGATACCGGCACGGGAGATTCGGCCCACGAAGGAGACAAACCCGTAATTCTATACTTTCCTGTATCCGGAGACGGAGTACCCCACCAACTCGGATACATATTTGATCAAGAAAAATGAATACCTGAAAATCACACCTCAAACAAACAGTTAAACCACTAGTGTAAACCTTCTGTTTAAAAATATAAGTGTTTCGACGAAACAAACAGTTTCACGAAACAGACTTTGCAATTTTAATCTTGACGAAACAAAACCAAGCCCAACGTTCTACGAAACTGGCCCAATGAACAACTAAACAGAAATATGCCTATTTGTATGATAATGACGAAACGGGCCCAAGTCCTTGCTAGTCGACGAAATTGATTTTAAATAAAGCCCAGTTACTAAGCCCACTTCAAAAATGACGAAACTGACAATCTTTTTTCGTCTAACACACTTCGGCGAAAATGAATTTTAATTTGGGCTTGATAATTGACGAAATAGGAATGTCTTTTGGCCCACCTATGTTCGACGAAACAAGATTCAAGGCCCAATCAAGCGTTTCGTCGATTATGTTTGACGAAAGGGACATCATGTTTCGTTGAAAGAGGTGTCAGTGGTTGGTAAACTTTTCAAACTTTATCCTTTTCTGACACAACAGACCATACTTTCGGCTCAAAGCATGTTGTATTCACCAAACAAGTATGGTTTGTAATATCTTTTAACACTTCCCAATGCACAAACACTTTCACAAGTAATTTTTCAAAGATCAAAAAGTGTAAAATGTGAAGAACAATATGAAGAACAGCATGAACTTCATGAAGCTTCCGGTAAACCGAAACTTTCCGAAACACACGATTTTGCTAAAATGTTTAATAAAAACCCATAACTAGCATGTGAACATGAGAAATAACAAGGTTTTTAACCAAACACAGAGCAAAACAACAAGATTTACTCCTGATTTTAAGATGTTTTCCAGAAAATATGAACTTTAAACCCGAAAAACAACCAAGAACACCTCGGTTTTAACAAGGAGAAGAGCCTACCACTTGTAGGTCCGGCTAGGGGAGGATCTAGTCGCCTAATCCTTGTGTACAAACCAACCCGGTTGTGCGGAATCCAACCGGGAAAGCAAACCGAGATAGAACACGCAATATGACGACACACAAGAGTCACCGATTAACACCTCTGTATTAATACGTATGAAAGGTATGTTACAATACAATGTTTACAAATCTATTCTGTAAACTCTCAAAGTTCTCTCGTGTGTGTGTGTTTGTGCTCTCTCTTCTGTCTAAGTCTTCTGTCTCGAGACTTGTCTATTTATAGCAACAGACACCACGAAACGGACTTGGCGAATCAGAACTTGGCGAAACACATGGAACAACGACGAAACGAAAGATTGCTGACGAATCACATTCATGGTCGACGAAACAGCTTAGTTTCGTCGACTTCATTCCTCTTTCGTCGTCTTTGGGTTTGGGCCCAAAGGTTGAGGCCCATCTTTCCTTTTCGCCGACTGTTATAAGCCCATATGATTGTTTTGATGATCTTGTTTCAGCCTATGGACTAAGCTCAAGTCCTTTGTTCTTTTGGCCCATGTTTGATCTTTAAGCAGAACGACGGAGGAATGCCGTTGCCCGAGCCGACATGCGTCAAGTCGAGTCGCGTCCACAAACATGTATCAACAACATACACACTAAAACTCTCTCTCAAATCTCTCGGGTTCTCACCTCTCACCCTTGTTCACCGAAATCACTTGATTTCGTTAAATATGTTTTCTTCACATGTTGTTTTGGGCTTTGGGTTCGGCCCAGATGTAATTGTTTCAGCCCAAACAATATGATTGGTCTATGCTCATGTCACATGCACGTACATATAGCATTTCTCATGAACTTGTATTTAGTCAACATGAGTGACATCATCATGACATCATCATGTTGATGTCATGATGATGTGTCCATCGGGAAACTCCGCGGCGCTTCGTGCTTCGCGTGTCGAACTCTGGGACGCACGACGGAGGAATGTCGTGACATCGGGCTTGAGCCGAACCTAACTGGGTCGAACCGAAACGAGTCGAACCGAACCAAGTCGCGTCCACATAATATGTATCAACAAAGAATCAAAAGACTTAAATAACATGACTCTTGAAGAATTACTCGGTATTCTTCAATCACACGAACTACGTTTAAAACAATATGATGAAGTGCCGATGGAACAAGCATTTCAAGTACAGAATTCCGAACGTTCAAGAAAATTCAGATATGAAAATAATGGAAGAGGACGAGGCAGAGGAAGAGGAAGGACGAGTGGTCAAATTAGATGTTATAATTGTCAGAAATTAGGGCACACTGCACGTTTCTGCAATCAGAGAAGAGATGAAAACGAAAAAATGAGTCATGCGTTACTGCATGAAGAAGGAGTGAATGATAAGAATGATGATACGATGTTCATGATATTCAACGTAGAGGAGATAACAAAGAACGACTGCTGGTATCTAGACAGTGGATGCAGCAATCACATGACAGGAGATAAAAGTCTTTTTATCACTCTAAACGAGTCCGAGAGAAGAGAAGTGAGAACCGGTGATAATAAAAAACTCGAGGTACTGGGAAGTGTAGATGTTGCCATATCAATAAAGGGAACTGAAAATAGGGTTCCAAATGTTTTCTACGTGGAAGGGCTTAAGCACAATTTGCTAAGTGTAGGACAACTAGTTCAGAAGGGATATGAGGTGAAGTTTAGCAACCGAGAGTGTAGAATTAAAGACAAGGCAGGAGAGACTATAGGAATAGTCAACATGACAGGAAACAAGATGTTTCCTTTGAACTTAAGTCAGGATTTGGTACCTCGTGCATGCAGTATGATAACACAAGATCTATCAGCATTGTGGCATCAAAGATATGGACTCATAAACTTTGATACCTTACATGACATGGGAACGAACGAAGTAGTTAGAGGTTTACCGAAGATATCAAAGCAACAAAGTAAAGTATGTGAAAGCTGTATGCTAGGGAAACATGCGAGGAAATCATTCTCAAAAAATCCAACGTGGCATGCCAGTAAACCGCTTCAACTTGTACATTCAGACATATGCGGCCCTATGCAGACATTATCAATTGGAGGTTGTAAGTATTTTATAACTTTCATCGACGATTTTTCAAGGAAAACTTGGGTGTATTTTTTGAAACTCAAGTCAGAAGCACTTTATCACTTCAAAACATTCAAAAGTCTAGTAGAAAATCAAATGGATCAAAAAATAAAATGCATAAGAACAGATAGGGGAGGGGAATACTGTGGCAATGAATTTCAAGAGTTTCTTAGAGAAAAAGGAATCCAACACCAACTTACAACAAGCTACACCCCTCAACAGAATGGGGTAGCCGAACGAAAAAATAGAACAATTATGGAACTGGGGCGAAGCATGATGAAAATGATGAACGTATCAAACAACCTATGGGCCGAAGCAGTAGCATGTGCAACCTACCTTCTGAATTGAACGGTGACAAAAAGGATTCCAAACATAACCCCTGAAGAATCTTGGAGTGGAAAAAAGCCAAATATAAGTCATCTTAGAATATTTGGATGCATTGCATATGCTCAAGTTCCAAAACAAAAACGCACGAAGTTAGATGACAAGACTGAAAAGACAATCTTTGTTGGGTACAGTGAACAAAGCAAAGCTTATAAACTCTATAATCCAATAACAAGCAAAGTTATTATTAGTAGAGACGTTGTATTTGATGAAGGTCAAGGATGGAACGAAGTCAAGTCAGACAAACAAGGAACATACATTCATGTAAATGATGTTGATTTAAATAATCATGAGGAGCCTAGACACAATGTGACAGCAGTACCTGAAGATAACAACCCAACGATCGACGCAAACAGTGAACCGACAGAGAATGAACAAGAAGACGAAGAGTACTCATATACATCCGAAAATGAAGAACTGAGAACTAAAAGTGTTGCAGATATATACCAGCAGACACAGCAATTTACAGAAACACAAGTGAGAGATCTGTATGAAAGGAATCAAACGTTGCTTGAAAATTCGGTGGCCAACTTTGTTCTATATGCAGATGCAGACCCCACTACGTATGATGAAGCATGCAAGGACGAGAAGTGGAAAGATGCAATGGATAAAGAGATGGAATCCATAGAGAAAAATAAAACGTGGATATTAGTGGAACCTCCAAAGAATCAAAAGCCCATCGGAGTGAAATGGATCTTTAAAACTAAGTATGATGAACATGGAAACGTGAGCAAATACAAAGCACGACTAGTAGCAAAAGGGTATAATCAAAAGTATGGAATTGATCATCAAGAGGTATTCGCTCCCGTAGTTAAATTTGATACAGTAAGACTTGTTCTTGCCTTAGCAGTTCACTTTGAATGGCACTTACATCAAATGGATGTTAAGACTGCCTTTCTAAATGGAAAGCTAAATGAAAATGTGTATATAGAACAACCAATAGGATACGTCAAGAAGGGTGAAGAACACAAAGTTTGTCAACTTAAGAAAGCATTGTACGGATTAAAACAAGCCCAAGGGCATGGTACAGCAGGATAGATGGATATTTTCTGTCACATGGGTATAATAAATGTGTTTACGTACACACATTATATTTCAAACACTCAACAAATACAAGAGTCATAATATGTCTGTATGTGGACGATCTCATTATTGCTAGTGACTCACTAGATCAAATCCGGCAACTAAAGGAATCTATGGAAAAGGAGTTTGAGATGACCGACCTTGGAATATTACACTACTTCTTGGGAATGGAAGTCAATTATAACGAAGGTAATATTGCTCTATCACAACAGAAGTATGCAAGAAATTTGTTAAAAAAAATTCAACATGGAAAACTGCAAAACAATATCAACACCTATGGAATATGGGATACGTCTGACAAAGGAGGATCCAGAAGAGGATGTCAATCAAAACATGTATAGAAGCTTGATAGGATGTTTAATGTATCTAACAAACACAAGACCGGATATAGCATTTGCTGTTAGCAAGTTAAGTCGCTTCATGGAAAGACCCAAAAGAAGTCACTGGGAAGCAGGAAAAAGGATATTAAGATATGTAAAAGGAACTCTGAATCATGGTATAATATACTCGAAAGGAAGAAAGGGAAAACTTACAGGATATAGTGATAGTGATTATGCTGGTGACACGGATGATAGTAAGAGTACATCAGGTTATATATTTCATCTAGGTTCAGGTGCAATTGCATGGCAATCAAGAAAACAAAAGGTGGTAGCCCTATCATCAACAGAGGCCGAATATATTGCCTTGTCAATGGCCGGATGTCAAGCTATATGGTTGAAGGGAATTCTAAAGGAACTTCAAATAAATATGGACTGTCCACCTGCAATCCATTGTGACAACAGATCAACTATTTGTTTACCAAAGGACCCAGTCTATCATGGAAAGAGCAAACACATACGGGTAAAGTATCATTTCATACGTGACTTACTGAAGAATGATGAGGTTGAAGTACGTTTTTGCACAACTAAGGAACAAGCTGCAGATATTCTTACTAAAGCCTTGCAGCCCAAGGATTTCTTGCGAATAAAGAATCTTATTAATGTAGGAGAGATCTAACTTAAGGGAGTGTATTAGCAGAAGAAATATAAGTTAGATTTTATACTAGATTAGATAGTTATCATATACTTAGTATTATTTATTTAATTATGTATTGTATTTCATAAGTTGTGACGGTTATGAAGTTCGCTTCATGACCTGTACATATATCATGTATCATCGTACAATCCAATTCACCAATTCAATACGAACAATATTTTTCTTACTCTGTATTCTCTCAATACCAAAACCCTAGAGAAATTCAATCAATTCCAACAGTCTCTTCCTGGTGTAAAATTTAGTTGACAAAATAAGAAAAGTAACTCTCTTTGTAAATATCCACTTGTTTTTCTTTATCTCTAGCTGATCACAAGCTTTGTATTTTTAAGAAAACCAGCAATTAAAAAAAGTTAAGATTCCTTCAAATCAAAAATACATCCAAGTTAAATTTCATTCAAGTGGAACAATTCTCTATTTACATCTATCTATAAAGTGTTCCTAATTGTTAGCTGTTTACAAAACTGCGGTTATAAAGACAAACGTATACATGTCAGAACGCTCCCAAACGAGAAGCAAGATCCGTGAATACGTCTTCACTACGTGGAATTGTGAGCGCGCCCATTGGGTGGTTGTACCCAAACTCTTCCTCCGCCTGATGCAGTAAGTCCTGAAACAAAGGTTCGCTTAATAGTGATACCGGGACCACGTGCCGCTTCTTCTCTTGTTCCCCAACATAAATTGCAAAATAGCCTTTTGGGATGTCCGTATATGTTGGAGTTCTGCTTCCATTAGATAATGACCGCCTCATAATTTTTTTTGCTTGAATGATACGAGGCATACGGATGGCCATATTTTCAAGATAGTGTGAGTCTGTTTCACTTGGAAATGTTTGTTATGGAAAAAAAATCAAAGTACTGCTTCTGGTTGGGTGATATTGTAGATGATTTTCTTGGAAGATGTGGGTGTATTGTGCATGTTGAATGATCTATATATATATATATATATATATATATATATATTACCTAGAAGATATAATGAGCTACATAATAGACAGGGGCACATGGACGAGAAAACAAACACACATGGTCTTGTATCTTGAAAATAAAATTATAAAGAATTTGTGGACATGGCTTTGTCTTGATGATTGAGTCAATAAGTAGTGAAGAAGGCCAATGTCACATGGCTTTGTCTTGATGATTGAGTCAACAATTATCACTTGTAGGACACTGTGTCCTCCCACCTAGTGATCTGCATTAGACTTGGTTATCCAAACTAGTGTTTAAACTACAGCTTTAACCACTAACATCGATGCTTAAATATAAAACAAAACAGAAATTACCCTCTAATTCAAGATTGCTGATTGAAAGTAGCAAATATACAGTCTTAATTTCTTAGGGAGTTATGTTTCCAAGGAACCTGAGCGTCCTGAAAATTGTTTATTGACTGCCTCATACACGCTGATCAACACATAAGATGAGTAAAAACTCTATAATGCCTTCGTTATGTCGTAACGTGGAGGTTTAAGAAGTTCGGTAAAGTTGTTGAGCGCTAGCGATTATTATCTTCAATATCTCTGAAGCTCAGTGTTTATGCTGACCTCAAATTCTGGACTGCCACCATTACATCTATCTTGCCTTTTTGTTCCAGTCAGGTGTTTATGTGAACCTCAAACACTAGCTAGCTCATTTAAGAACACTTAAGACTCTATAGTGGGAACTCTTTCCTTGACCATGGTAATTATATTAACAGAAATTTCAAACAGGAAAACCATTTAAACTGAGTCTGTATTGTTAACAAGTTCGGGACTCGTACACGTGTAACCTTGGCTTTATTTCAATGCTTTTTACAAGGCAGGATCTGGATTATGTATAAACATCTTCTTATTGTCAGGTTTCATCTAAATGTGAGAGCATGTAATTCTCAGTGTAGCTATCCAGTTAAACCTTTTTAACTAGCTACTAACTCGCTTCTTATTCAAATAAAACCATGTTATAAAATATAGAATACCATGAACTCAAAATAATATCCAAATTAAATTTCATTCATCTGGATCAATGATCTAAATTTACAACTATAAATGGTTCCTACTGGTTAGATGTTTACAAAACTGTTGTAGATATAGACAGATGTATACAAGTCAAAATGCTCCCAAACGAGAAGCCAGATCTGTGAATACATCTTCACTACAGGGAATCGTGAGCCCGCCCATTGGATGGTTGTACCCAAACTCTTCTTCTGCCTGATGCAGTAGCTCCTGAAAGGTAGGTTCGCTTAGTAGTGATACAGACACCACAAACCGCTTCTTCTCTTGTTCTCCAACATAAATGGCAAAATAGCCTTTGGGAATGTCCATAGATGCAGGAGTGGTGCTACCATTAGAGAGGGACCGTTTGAGAATTTTTCTTGCTTGAATGATGCGTGGCATACGTATGGCCATGTTTTCAAGGAAGCTAGAGGCTGCTCACTTACAAAAGTTGTTGAAGGAAGATAAGAATCGAAGTAGCGCTTTCTGGTGAAAGATATGATGCTGTAGATGAGTTTTGATGTGGTTTTATTGGGAATGCTGAACGCTTTATATAAGAACAGGATATAATGATCATTTCACAATAGACGGTGACATATGGAGGATAGAGCAGACGCACATGGTTTTGGGTCCCTACAATAAAATTATGGATGCTTTTGTGGACACCAATCTCCACTGGCAAGCAAAGAAGGACTATACCAGGAAATATATATGGTCAGAGTTCTTATCACATTAACTAGTGAATAAGAGGACCAATATCACATGCATGTGTCTTGGCATTTCAACCAAAAATTCCATATTGGGTCATTGTGTCTTACCACCTAAGGACCGATGGTTCAGCTGGTTATCCAAATTAGTGGTTTGAAAATCGTCCCTGGCCCCTAGGATATTCATTAATCTATTAATTCTCAACAAAGATATATAAAATATAACTCTATATAAAGTTTGCCCATTGAATATATCAAAAATAAATTAATCATCTCTTGATTTGTAGGGTTTTGCAATACCAAGAACCTCCAGGAAACGTTCTTTGGATGTCTCGTCCAGATTGATCATTACATATGTCATGCGAACTTTTAGAACATCTCCTTTAAATCACATCTTTGTACATGTAGTCAAGTT
>JARYGA010009546.1:0-28693 GCA_030545235.1 Helianthus tuberosus
AAAATGTCGACCTCATGTCTATTGTGGAGCTTATGGCGAACATGATTCCTAAGTGAAATCTTAAACTTAATTCCGTAAAATATGGTTGCTTTCTCGCGAATGCTGAGATGCCTGACCATGATAATGACGATGAGGCGAATGTGGTAACCTTGGACAACAACTCCATTAGTGGGACGAGATCCATGTAACTCATACTAATCAAGGTGGATATACTCTTGTCCTTACAAGGAAGATGAAGTATTCATCTTGAAGGTGCCTCTTCGGTTGTTATTATTACAGATTCTTTTCATTTTTATTTCACCTAACGCCGTACCGTTCTGCGAGTAATGACAACGAACGTTGACACGTGAGTTATCACGAAGGTCCCTCCTATGTTGAAGGTATATTGACAATAACGTTTCCTCTCTTATTGATCGGCAGCTTCGTACGAGAGAATGCTAGGGTGGCCATGCAAGGCAATTTATTATTACGGTGGCCAACGTAATAACAACTTGTAGTGCATGGGAATTCTGGTGGACTCTGCGGGCCAAGCTAATGATCACTATTTGTTCGAAATTCTTAAGCTATTATTTGAGATTCTATTAGAACACGAACTGTGGTGGTTAGTATAACACCCTACAATACAATACAATACAATACAATACAATACAATACAATACAATACAATACAATACAATACAATACAATACAATACAATACAATACAATACAATACAATACAATACAATACAATACAATACAATACAGGAAGACGACACTTATTTGTTCACACCTAACATTCGATCTATATCACGATTCAGTTGAGACTAGTCATTTAAACAAACAAAACTTGTTAGCTACTCATGGAGGATTTTCCTCAACATTCTCGAAATTCTTGAACATGGGTTGGTTCCATGGTGTCTATGAAACTTTACCCTACTTTACCTTACCTTACTTTATCATATTCCACCTTATCATATTTATTGGAAGTGATACAATAAATTCCGTCGTTTGACATTTGTCTTTTTCCAAGGGATGGTATGGCATGCGCCATGCTGCAACTCCCTCATTACATTCTATTCTACATTTTTGGAGATTCTAATAATCTTGCTAGAGCTCGTGAAACTCAAGCACTATTACCATAATTGTCACATGGACAAGTAAGACAAAGGATTTTCTCTACTTAGGATGATCGAGGTCCATAGAGTAGGGAATACATATTATATGGATGAAGACCACTGGTTGGTTTCCCCTCCTCATCGAATTATTTTTCTTTTTCCATTTAGACATATGACCAATACACGCAAGAGGCATTACACCTTTTGGTTTTGGTTATCCACATTATCATTTATTCAAACATGTATGAACAATATGGTCTTGAGGTTTCCATGACCGATTGATTGCATTCTTCATTCTTGGGCACATGATAGACTTTATTTATCCAAATACATGTCTAGATTCTTTTAATAGTGTGTATTAAAAAGATCATGGCGCCAAAAGAATCAATTGTTTAAGTTAAAAGTTATGTGTTGAAAACCATTGCTTTTACACAAGACATGTTTTATACATGACATTGTTACGCAAGACATTGTTATACATGTCATTTGACGTTGGTATACACAAGACATTTTTGGTGGTTATTTGTAAGTGATGAGACGTGTGTAATATGATAAAAGCATGGTGGATACGCCACTGGTACTTCCTATATATAAGTGCTTATGTTATATTGCATATCGTGGTGTTATTCAAATCTCTTCGACAAAGACAAGACATGACATTTTTGCACAAGACACGACATCCTCTACACAAGACATAATATTCTATTTCAAGACATGATATATTTATACACTACATTTTTATTGGTTATTTATTTAACCATACATCATTCTTTTATATCATCTGATTTTCATATCTATTTTCAAATGATTTTATAAAAGAACTCGATCATAACTGGAGCCAATGTTGATGGTTACACTTGATGCTTTCACGGTCTCTCAAGGATTGTTCCATACTGGGAAACACCCGAATTCAAACACACTGAGTGTTACATTTCGGGTTTAGCCTCGGAGATCCGAAGCATGACCGCATCATCCCTCCCTACCTCGATCACTCAAACAATAACTCTCCCATGAGAGAAATGAAGGCAATTGCTGCCATAAACGATTTTGGCACCAGGATGTATGCTGGTAACTTGCCGAAATCCTAAATGCGACAAGTGAGACGTCCATCATGAGGGCAATTTCAAAAGCGCCAAGAGTAGCAGTGTGCTGAGACCGGGCGCAAAACAAAGACTAGTAAGACGATAATACTTAAGAGGGGATCAAGCTAGTGAATAAGTGTGTGTGTAGTTAGCACTATGAATACTCCACAAAATCCCAATGAAGTCATGAGTACGTACACTCTATGATCATCATGTATCAATTCTTTTAATACCAACACCGAGCTTAGCTATTGTCTTTAGATGTTAAGCATATACTCGAATTAGAGTCATGTTGGACACATTACTATATCAAGTTAGCTAATGGGGAATTAGCTGAGACATATCAAATCATTAAGGGCCACCGGTATGTATCCTATTCGTCAACATTTCACATCCATGTTATTTTATACAATTGGCAATTTTAGCTTCATCTCAACATTTCACATACATGAGTTTCATGGCTAGGGACGGGATTGTCCTAGCTACAATTAGGGATTGGGTTATCCTACATCTAAACATATGGTTGGGTTATCCAACAACTAAACATATGGATTGGGTTATCCTACATTTAAACATAGGGTTCCTAAAACTATACAGTGAAGTCCTCGCCACACAGAATTTAAAATGTACTTGGCCTAGAGTCAAGTAAGCTAGACGTCTCCTCATTCTATAGAATTGGCAAAAAGTAAACTAGTCGAGTCTATAGCTGAAATTCAATATCGATCTCTTACCCATTGAGTTGGGTATTTTTGACGTAGTGGTTGGCATGGATCGGCTATCCAATAATCGAGCCAAAGTCTTCTGTCATGAGAAGATCATTTGCTTCCCACTACCGAATGAAGATACACTTGTTATCCATGGAGAAAAGCGCAACACATCATTGCGGATCATCAATTGCATGAAGGCATAGAAGTGCTTACGAAAAGGTTGTACTGCCTTCCTAGCACGAGTTGTCGACAAGAAGGCCGTTGGGCCGCAGCTGACAGATATTCCTGTGGTAAAAGAAATTCCTGAAGTCTTGCCAGGACTACCACCATATCAACAAGTCGAGTTTCACATCGACTTGGTACCTGGAGCCGCACCCATAGCCAAATCTCCATGTCGATTAGCACCTTCTGAACCTTGTAGTTGACCGAATGAGGATGTTGTGAGTTCATAACCCCTACTCTTTACCACTATACATCTTTATAAAGGTTTTAGGGGTGGAAAGACATGCAAGTTTTGCAAAAATGCACAACATTTCGATGAACGAAAATTCATATTTCTAAACCATGTTACAAATGAATTTCCAACTAACTCAAATGCTTTATGAAAGGTTCTAGCTTCTACTCTAAGATAGACTTACGAATGGAGTATCATCAGTTATGAATTCAAGAGGAAAGCATACTGAAACGGCTTTTAAGACTCGTTACGGTCATTACGAGTTTCTCGGTTATGCCTTTTGGTTTAACAAAAGCAACAGTGATCTTCATGGATTTAATGAATCGTGTGTGCAAGCCGTATCTCGACAAATTCGTCATAGTGTTTATTGACGACATTTTGATACACTCTCGATCGACTGATGAACATGAGCAACATTTGAGAACCATTTTAGAGTTGTTAAAGACAATAAATTCGCCCCAAATCGAAAAACAAGATATAGCCTTACAACTTATTCTAGAGATTGGTGCATAGCATTTTACAATCTTATCATTATCCGACGATACCGATGACTCTGTTGTAGACTGTGATGTTTCGCATCATGGATTGGGTTGCGTACCCATGCAACGTGAAAAAGTTATTGTGTACACGTCACGCCAACTAAAAGTTCACGAGAAAAACTATACCACTCACGAACTAGAGTTAGGCGTGGTGGTATTCGCTTTAAAATTATGCCGACATTATTTATATGGTACTCAATGCACTATTTTCACGGATCATAAAAGTCTTCAACACATATTCAACCAAAAAGAATTAAATATACGTCAACGATGTTTGTTGAATTGTTGAACGACTATGATTGTGAAATAAAGTACCATCCGGGCAAGGCAAACGTTGTAGCAGATGCCTTGAGCCGCAAGGAGCGAGTTAGAACACTGAGAGTTCAAGCATTAGAGAAGATGATACACAAGCGCTCAAGGAAGAGCATATTCAAGCAGAAACACTTCGAGGCATGAAGAAACAACTAGTGTAAAGAAGATGGAACTTTATACCTTATGAGTCGAAATTGGGTTCCATTCTTTGGCGGCCTTCGAGATGATATTTTGAGGAAACACATGGGCCTAAGTATTGAAAGAATACTACTGGTGGCCTAACCTCAAAAGTGATATCGCGACTTATATCGGAGAATGCTTGACTTGCGCGAAAGTCAAAGTCGAGTAGCAAAATCCCTCGGACTTGTTACAACAACCCGAGATTCCCGTTTGGTAATGGGAACAAATATCGATGTACTTCAATACGAAGTTACTCAGGACCTCAAGAGGTCACTACATGATATGTGTAATCATCGATAGACTAACAAAGTCCGCACACATCTTACCGATTTGGGAGAAGGATAATACTGAGAAACTAGCAGAACTCTATCTCAAAGAAATAGTGGCTCGTCATGGAGTGCCTATTTCAATCATTTCAGACCGAGACGATCGTTTTATTTCTAGAATTTGGAAATTATTTCAACAGGCCTTTGGATCTCATTTGAATCCAAGTACGGCCTTTCATCCATAAACTGACGGCCAGAGCGAACGGACAATCCAAGCACTCGAATATATGTTTCGCGCATGTGTTATGGATTTAGGCGGCAATTGGGATACTCATCTACCTTTAGTTGAGTTTTCCTACAATAACAGCTACAATACTACTATACAAGCTGAACCGTTTGAAACTCTTTATGGTCGAAAGTGTCGCTCTTCGCTATGTTGGGCGGAAACAGGCGATAGTTAATTGATTGGTCCGAAACTAGTCCAAGAGACTACGGATAAAATTTTTCAGACCCGAGACCGTATCAAAACGGCTCGCGATCGACAAAAGTGCTACGCAGATAAAAGACGAAAACCATTATCTTTCGAGGTTGGAGACAAAGTCTTGTTGAAAGTCTCGCCTTGGAAGGGCGTATCAAGGTTTGGTAAACATGGAAAGCTTAACCCACGTTACGTTGGACCATTTGAAATCTTAGAAAAGATTGGCACTGTTGCCTACAAGTTGAAGTTACCAGATGAACTTAACAGTGTGCACGACACGTTTCATGTGTCGAATCTTAAAAAGAGTCCAACACAAGCAACCGTTATCATTCTATTCACATTGACGACAAACTCCAATTCACTAAAGAACCTGTTGAAGTCATGGACTGTAAAGTCTAGAAATCATGGAGGAGTCGTATCAAATTATTAAAATGTACGTTGGAACTCTCGACACGGACCCGAGTATACTTGGGAACGAGAACATTAAATCAAAGCCAAATACTCTCACCTGTTTGAGAACAATCCTGCAAAGGATGACTCATCTTGAATTTCGGGACGAAGTTCTCAATAACAGGGGGAGAATGTGACAACCGCCACTTTCTGGTAATTTACGTACATTTAAAGCAATGATTTACATTATACAAGTATGTGTTTTGAATATTTGAACTGCATGATTACATGATATACATCTTAGAACACTCAAGGAATATTCATTTATGATGCATATTATTCATTTTTATTGGGTACATTTGAAATAGTGCAAACAATTCACCGAAACAACTAGAGTAGTGCCTAGTGAACTAGAGTGCTGACGAAAACTCCGGATCCGCAGAAAACATCTAAAATGACATCTTTAGGACTCGGATGAGAGTCCAATATCAATTATATATTAAACCCTTTATGGGA
Organism: Helianthus tuberosus; assembly: GCA_030545235.1. NCBI lineage: Eukaryota > Viridiplantae > Streptophyta > Magnoliopsida > Asterales > Asteraceae > Helianthus > Helianthus tuberosus. The sequence continues at coordinate 6,021 of JARYGA010009546.1, forward strand.
ATACAAGAGTTTGGTTAATATTTTACCGATGTCCGGTAGCACTAAAAACTGTCCGAAATGCGCTAAAAGTGACCATTTCATGAATTTTCCGCAAAAATTCAGCATTTGTATTTTATTACAAGATGCAAAAAGTGTTGTATAAACACAAAGTTTATATGAAAATACATTGGGTATACCATATTTATACATAACCGAATAATTCCCTATAACTTATATATGTTAACCTTTCGACTATCTTCTTGCGAAATGAGCGCTAAACATCTAGCCGAACTATATTTTGGTACATGTAGCGAACTAGTGATCATTATTTTTGGTCTTGTAAAGCTAGTTTATGATCATTTCAAGTCTTGAAACATCTCGAAAAAAAAATTGTAAAACATAAAGACCTAAACACTTAACCATTTTTTTTACATTTTGAAACCATAAAAATTACTAACACTTTGCAACACCATGAGACCCCCCCCATGTATAAACGAAAATAAGGGGTCCCACATCCCTTAATTAGTTGCTAAAATATCTAGATATTATCCTAACTTGCAAGTGGATGATATTGGTGAAAGATTATAACACTTGGTGAATTAGTTTACTAGCACTTTACTACATAATTCCACCTTTTATTACACACACAAAGTCTCTCATCATCTTCATCCATATTACCAAGAACACCTTCAAAAAAAAAAAAAAAAACCCAATTATTTTTATTACCTCCTTCATGATCAATATGGATTCCCAAGTAACATAAGAGGATCTAAAGCTTTTGGAAGTAAAAGGAAGGGTTTTCATCCATACAAAAGTGTTCTACCATCAAGATTATCATCTTCTTAGTTCTTAATAATCTTCTAAGATCATCCCTAGCCTAGAGCTAGAAGTAAGCTTCTTTATCTATTTTTTTTATACAAATGTATTAAGTTTATGATTGTTATTATTATTAATAATAACCAAGAGATCATACATAATAAACATGAGAAAAATACAAAGAAGCAAAGATAAAAATCATGATATATTTATGTTTGGTTATATTGTGATCTAAGACTTGTTATATGCATATTTAGTCTTGTTATGATGATGGTGATACAAATAAATTGTTAGAAGATGTTTTAAGATATGATCTAAAAATTATGCATGTTTATGTTAAAGGGTTTTTAACATAAAGGATTAAATGGATGATCATAACTATTGATCTTGTGAAAGTATTAAGGGTTTTTATTTGAAAACAAGACTTTTACAAGATTATAAAAAGTAACATACAACTAGAGATTTTTATAAAAGTTGTTAAAACTAGAATTAAACTTGGTTTTTGAACTTGTTAGCATATGAAATGATCATGGTTAAAACCCTACATGATTTGGATATCATCTTGATAATTTCATGTTATAAAAGTCTCATATATTTAGTTAAGATGTTGAGTAAATTGGTGGTGATTAGATGAAGAAAATGATATGTTTATGAAACATGGTTAAGATAAAATACAAAGGTTATATAGCCATTTTTCATAAAAACTTTATTTTATAAAGTAACCACATTTTTGGGTAAATCTCTACAAGAATAAAAAGGTTGTTAAAGAAAGTTTTTATAAAATAAAGACAAGAAAAATATATATTTTCTAAAAAATATATATTTGGTTACTTTAACAATTTTTGTGTGATAATTACTTGATGTATTAGTTATATATATCAATGTAGGAACTTGTATCTAATGTCACATTTAAACTCAAAACACTTTATAACAAAAGTCCTACAAGACTTCACATATTTACGCCTTAAATCGAGTTACGGACGATTCGAATAATCGGACACCATTTATGGTCAAAATGAACGACGGACGACTACATAAGTGAATTGCCAACCCGAAGAGTTACTACGATGTTTATACGATTTATCGACACGAAATATAAGTATCCTATCGATAACAAATTTCGGATGTTTATAAACTTATAAAAACTAGTATGTTTTTATTTACTAACAAGTATACTTAGTAAATTTTTATAAAAAGGTTTTTATAAAAATAAATGGGCTTATTATACTAGTGGGCTATTTTTATAACAAATGGGCTTATATTACTTAAAGGGCTATTTTACTTAATGGGCTATTTTTCTTAATGGGCTTATCTTCATAATGGGCTTAACATAAATTCATGGGCTAAGCCCAAATACTAAACATATGGGCCAAAGCCCAACACTATTCAAGCCCAACACTATTCAAGCCCAACACTATTCAAGCCCAACACTATTCAAGCCCAACACTATTCAAGCCCAACACTATTTGAGGCCCAACACTATTGAGGCCAAACACTATTTAAGGCCCAGCACTATTTAAGCCCAATAACTTGAAAACATGGGCTTGGCCCAATGATACCATTTTTGTAAACACAACTATACAATGGATACATATAAGACACGAAATTCAGCGGATTAGATCCGACTATACAACTCACAAGATACAAGATAACATTTATATATATATATATTTGGTGGAAAATATATATAGAACATTTGAACAACTCATTCATCGAATACACAGTTAACGAACAGTAAAGACATACAAGTCTTACACATATTGAAGACACAAGACTTGTACTCAAGTTCTTTTCAAAGACCGAAGTGTCTAACAAAAATAAGAACATTTGTAGGTCGCAACGCTATTCAGGACGACCGCACGTGAGATCTTATTTACTTCTATTCACGGACGCAATTCAGTGAGTTCATGTCCCCTATTCATTTAAATGTTTTACAACTTTACAACTATCGGGGAAAATACATGTTCATCGTATGTTAAAGTTAGGGAATGAAACACCATAGATCATGTGCGAATTAGGGTCTATACATATAAGCACCATTAATCCAGTTTGGACCTAGGTACAAGGGGTTAGATCTAATGGGTTTTGGCGAGCCCCGCTCTTGGTCGTGGACCCATACAGAAGAGTGCGTTTGTGTCCCAGTCGATAGGAATCGACATAAAATCGTCTAGGGTTGGATTGCTTCCTAATTCGTCACACATATTAATGTCCTCGCGAAACATTAATGATCAACGATTTCATTGACGCTTTACATACTACATCATACATACAGATACATTTTATACAATTCACATGTTGTGGATACAGTTTATACATCATTCATACAGATACAGTTTATACATCATACATACAGATACATTTTATACAATTCACATGTTGTGGATACGGTTTATACATCATTCATACAGATACAGTTTATACAACTCACATTTACAGATACAGTTTATACAACTCACATTTTTCAGATACATCTCATACAACTAAACTGCATGAACTCGCTCAACTTTTGTTGATGTTTTCAAACTTAACATGTATTTCAGGAAATTAGTGGACCTGGCAGACATTTCAGTCAAGGAAAGCAAGTATCAAGACTCCATGCCACCATTTGAAGGGTTTGCCCGTTATATACCGCCTCTTTGCGGTGATATAGTGGTCAAAGCCTTGACATTTTAAGACTTACATTTTGATGTATAAAACGATGACAACTTATTTTCATTTGATGGTTTGTAACCAATACATTCAACTTATGTTGCATTCTTTTGGGAAACACTTATGTAATGGCAATGGCAATGGAGTATGTTTTATTCATTTAGTATTGTTCACTTATATTGTTATGCAATGAGAACCGATCAGATCACACCTCGCGCTTCCGCTACGAGCGGGTGTGACAAACTGAATGGTGTTCACGATACATTTCACGTATCCAATCTAAAGAAAAGTCCAACTCAAGTCACCGTTGCCATTCCCACCGACGAGATTCATGTTGACGACACGCTCCACTTCGTTGAAGAACCTGTCGAGGTCACGGATTGGAAAGTTAACAAGACCCGCCGGAGCAGTGTCAAGCTCGTCAAAGTTCGTTGGAATGCCAGACATGGTCCTGAATACACCTGGGAACGTGAGGACCGGATGAAAGAGAAATACCCCCACCTTTTTCCTAAGAACCCTGCATCTACAAGCAGAACTTAAATTTCGGGACGAAATTTATTTAACGGGGGGAGAATGTGACAACCCGCACTAAACCAGGTATCCGTACGACTTAACTAATGATTAATTACTGCTTAATTACTGTGCTTGTTTGAACTAGCTGATGAACTGCTACTTGATATCTGATACATGTACTTACTTGCATCATACTTTACTTATCGTCACTACATTATTTACATACTGAACCCTAGTGACAACCATGATGCACAAAAAGCACAATACACGGATAACCTATTGAACATGCTGATAAAGCCAGCATCAGGCAACACTGCCTCTATGGCCTGTAAGAGCCTGAAATGTTTTGCTACACTAGTAGTGAGTGTAGGGATATAAGGGTTGTGGAACTGCGTCTCTAGGGATAAGTCACTATGACTGGATGTGCCTAAAACGTACTCTAAGTACAAAACTCAGCACTTTACAAAATAATTCAGCTTTTAGCTAACTAATAAAGTGCCAAAACATGAGAAAAATAACACTAGACACTTTCCAAAGTGTCAGGAATGAGTAGTGTCACTAAAAAGAGTATTAACGACACTTTAAAGCTTTGTTAAGCGCTTTAACGGATTACTATCCAACCGAACAACCGGACTATACCCGAAACATGAAAATATTGTTTCTTTCATTATTTATCTTTTTCTGAGCCAGTTAGGGTCCCTGATTACCCTAACACCCACTGTAACGCGTGACACACTAATAACTGAGTTAAGCACTTAACCTAACCTAATTAGCTAACTAATACCTAATCATCTAGTTGGAATCGAACCAAACTACCCCCCCCCCCTTAACCAAAACCGTCCCCAAGGGGACATACCTTGTACCCTCTTGATTATTTTAATCCCTTGTTGTCTAATATCTAAGTAACACATTAACCTTAGGTTAATTACCTAAACATTATCTATAAGATAAAGACATAACATCCATTGGGTAATGCACTTGTGATTTGTCTATAAGTTAGAAGATTAACACATATGATCATTCATCTCACAATACACCAAGTCACAACTCTCTCTCCCTCTCTACCTAGCTTCGGCCGAACATCCCCTCATACATCCACCATATTTTCGGCTTCCATCTTCACATCACAAGATCATACAAGCTTCAAGGATCATGTATTAGGAGGCTTGGTGCACTCGGAGTCTGAAGGACCTCTTTATCTTGCTTTTATCCACCTCTTTTGCGCGTAGATTCTTCCCTAGCCTCGAGCTAGAGGTATAATGCTTAAAACTCGTTCTTGAACTAATCTAAGGTGGTTAATAAGATGTATGATGATTAAAACTCGGAATCTTGCATTTGGAAGCATTAAAGTTTACTAAAAACACTAAAAATAGTGGTTAATAACTCATATGTTGTGTAAATGATGTAGTATTCGAAATGTATGATTATTTAGGCCCGATCTATGATGTGGTAGCTCGGATCATCGTTTAACCCGGTTTGGTAAGATCATGGATCTTAACATAAGCTTGTTTTGAATGATACAAGGGTTAAAAGGTGAAACTCTACCACACATGAAACATGAACTTGTGTAAAAATGTTTTACTCGTGGAATAGTGTTTAAAACTAGCAGATCTACGCATCTGCAAGGGGTATTTTCAAAGAACCACGTATCAAAGAAATCATGTATTTTTAAAAGATGGATTTTACACTAACACGCATGATTTTTATAAACCACAAGTGTGTAAACACTTGTGAAATAAAAGATCCGACAAAAGAACTAGTTTTGTCAAATGTTACTAGAAGTTGTAAAGATGCAATTTCTTTAAAAACGAGGCTTTTACAGAACTGGTTGGATTTATATAAAGATACACCAAAGATAAGGAGCTTTATCACATGTTTTTGGATAAACTACAAGTTCATGTATTTTTGCGATTATAGCTATTTTAACTAGTTGAATATTGTTTATTGATGAACAAGAAAATTGTTGGTTTGAATTGTAAAAGAAAATGATACGCTTGAAAGCGTGGCCACCTCCAGTTATAGAGGAAACTCTGGCGAAATTTTTCTAACAACCTAACACTTAGAACTATTTACACTACAAGTGTTAGAATTATTTTTGACATGTCTTCGAAATATAAATTTCGCCATGACTTTATTTACTAAATATTCGGAGGTGGGATTTTCACAAAATTTAACGTGATAAATGTATATTTTCACACACTGTTTATGATTATTTTGTGAAAATACATAGATATTATTTTTAGAGTAAAAATAATATTTACGAACGTTAACGATTCCAAAATAATACGAACGCTTTCACCATAAATATATAAGTTACACCGGTAATTATATTACCACTCGATTGTTAAACGTAACTTACGCACTTACGGAAATATTTATGAACGCACATGTATTGAATCCCCCATCCTTGGGAAGGAAAATAGTTACCAAGTATTTACAAAATGTAAACACGAAATAGTTGTCTAACTATTTCCCAAAAACTTAAACTGTAAAGCTAAGGCACGGCCGTCCGTCTAATAGAATTAGCACCTGTAGGTCGTCGCACAGCTACGTGAGCAGGAGATACTTGGTAGAGACGCTTCACTGTGAGTTCATGTCCCCCTTTTCTCTTAACTGTTTTCAGTTTTCTAAACTGCGGGGGTGAAATACATGTTACTTTGATTACAAGTACTTTATACACGGTATGGTTAGCGTAAGGAGGTTTATTACTCAGATCATGTGAGTGGGTAGGAGCAATATGAGGTCATTAGTCCTCATAACGGGACCGAGGGACAGGAGCGGTAGATCTATCTGGGTGTAGCGAGCCCAGCCCCAGGCCAAACTAGAAACGGACCTTGGGGTGACTTTGTCCACATACTAATGCCGTGGCGAAATCTGCTAGGTTTGAGTCTCCCTATTTGCACTTCACATATATCAGTGGCCTTGCAAACCATTGGTGATCTCAATTCCCTTATTTGCTACATACCAAGACTATTTTTATACTCACAACGGTTTACTTACTCACTTACACATGAACTCGCTCAACATTATTGTTGATTTTTCAACTTACATGTATTTCAGGAAATTAAAGGATCTGGCGCGGTATGGCACATTTTCCCGCTGCACTAGTTTCGAGGTCATCCGGGTTTGGGGAATGTGACTCTTTCCTGGACAAGTCACAGTCCTTAAACTGTTCTTTTGTCATGTTAATGTTTGTGTTTGTTAAACAATGTCGTTAGGATATGTTTCCGTTGAGACAATGTTGTTGAATTTGGTTTTTTTTTTTTTTAAACTTAATCGAATGGATGATCTTGCATGATTTTATTTCATATAGCTTTGTTATGGTTAAGCTATGGTATTAAGAAGTCACACCAAATTAACCACGCTTCCGCAAAGCCAGGGTGTGACAGTAAATTTATCTAAAAGCTTTCATTTTCTCCCTGATCATGTTTTAATTTATACCTAAAATATATTATAATTTATCAAAAGAATGGATTATAGCAACTAATTAGCAATCAAAATGAAGATTAGAAAGTTTATGCTTGAAGCAGTTGTCTCAAAATTTTGACCCATTTTGATATGCACAGGGGCACGTAGTTATATTGCCAAAGGATTGTATGGGTAAATTGAAAATTTTAGCTTAAGTTGGTACAGGTTGGGAGCCGTCTAAAGTGAAATTAGTTTTGTAATCATATTTCACATAATGACACCAACTATTTATAAAGTTATTAAGTGATCCGGAGTTTGCACAAAATATGTTTTGAAAAGCTTTTTAATTTGCTTAATAATTAACAGATTCATAAGCTTTTGCTTTGAATTCACTTTCTTGGTTCTCTTAACTTTCTTTTGTTTGTTATCTTCAATAATTATTGTTGAAATGTTGCATAAGCTCTACCATTTAATCAACAATTTAGCACCACTAAAACGGCTTTTCTTAAATCTGAAATCTATATCTGGATAGAGTTCTTGATGTATTAAAATCCAAGAACATTACTGATGCTAGCCCTTTAAATCTGATTGATGACAATAATAGAGATGTAGATGATGATGTAGAAAAAAAACACGGTCAAGTCATAGTATGGTCTACCAGGTTCAATGCCTAACTGTGGCAAATGCCTAACTGTGGCAGACTGCTAGTTAGAACAAAATGTTTAATTGCACCTACGGGCCGCATTGGGCTGCTCCAACTGAAGGGATTTTGATTTATTTAATGGATGATAATATCATATTTAATCCCACAGATCTTGATATTGACGTTACACCATAGGTAAGAAAGTCAGTTATCGTATCGTTTGGTAATAATTAGATATTGAGATTCAAAAATGATTATCCGATTATTGGGATTTCAAGTTGTAGTACTAAGTTTTCAATTGTATGCAGTTGCAAATGATATTCTGAAAACCCATTTGATTACAATGAATTGTATGATTTTACTAATTCAATATCACGTAATCACGTTCAAAACACACATCCAAGCACCCCATAGAACAATATTTTTGATGATGATTGACTCCACTGATCATTTTTCACCATCTTTCACTTACAGGCAATTGAAGCAACTCTGGGTGAAGATCAACCAAGAACAGCTTTAATCCTTAGTTTATGGTTAAATGAAGTTTATTTAATAAAAATGTAGCATTGTGATGTATTGCAAAATACATATAATTATCATGTATTGCAAAATATTTTATTTTAGTGATTGGCATGATAAAATTCCTTAATTTGGATCGTTTTTGCGTCCGTTACGACTTCCGTCGTAATTAACCGAATAACGCAACCGTACGACCAAACGAACGGTCATCCGAGATATTTTTGAGCATGTTTTGAGTTCCCTATACTTTAACTTCATTTTAGAGCCTTTAAATGGGGTTAACGGGGCTTAAACGTGTCAAAGTAGCCCTGGCGGCCCGCGTAAGATATGGCTGTATCTTACGCGGGGCGCCACAACCAGCCAGTGCAGAAACATTGTATTTGGTCGTCCAGCTTGTTTTTGATGGTTTTGGCAGCTGATTTGGGATACCTTGGGCTAGATTTTGATGGTTTTAAGTGTTCCCATGGTTTTGAATACCATGTGCCCACATGGAGGGTCAAGATCGAAGCATGTTTTGCGAGGAACGATCCTAACGTTTGTGGGTTTCCTATATAAACCCAACTCATTTCATTCTTTCCTCACACTTTGATCTGATTTTACTCTAAATTGGAGTGTATACTTCATACCTGAGTAATCTTTAGATCAAAACTTCCTTGCTTGGACCCTTTGTAAGTATTCTTTCATGCTTTTATGCGTTTTCAGCACGAAAGTCAAACAGTGTTTAACTTTCTGCTTTGACCAGGTTATGGTCAACACAAAGTTCGTTAGAACTTTGCAACGTGAGCGTAATCACGATGGTTATAGTCCCTTGTGACTATACCTACTGATTACCACGTTGATTAGGTGTAGTGACGAGTTATAGTTTCGGTCAAAATGCGTACTTATGCGTATTTTGGAACCAAACTATTCTTGGGTATCAAAACCGTTTGTTTTGATATCAAACCTGTTTTCTAACTTAGTTAAACATGTTTCAACATGTTTAGCTCGTCACTTTTAGTTAGTGCTTGTAAAGAGTCGTAAGTCAAGAGGTCTAAACAACCGCTTAGACTTTCGAACTCGACCCGTTTGGTCGATCTTTAGGATCCGACCAAGCATGATTAGTGACCATAGTTGTATAGGGGATAACCTTCCGAGGTTATACCTTATGTTCACCTAGTTTAATTAGTTATATGATAGGTAGTTTATATGCTTTAGGTAATTGACCAAAATGCCCTTTTTATGCATAATTGGTAATTAAGCATATGTAACTTAACTTTTGTCACTTAAACTAATTATGCAACATGTTTAGGCATATAATACTTGTCATAGGACTAGTTAGACGTCTCAAACACGCATTTGGGCGAACGACGCGTTAAAGTAGCATAAGCTACCTTAATGGGTCGTAACAGATCGAAAACACTTAGGTTAGGTTCCGTTTTAGGATGTAGGCTTTGTTAAACCATATCATATGAGTTCCAATACTCATTTGGTTTACGAGACCTCATTCTATCTGATCTTCCGATTTAGGTGTCGATTTATTAACCTAGTAATCCGATTATTAGGTACTACTTGATTTCCGTGTTTTTCTTGAGTTTGTTGAATTCTTTGGATTAAGGATACTTTTCACTTCAATGTGAGTACATCGTTCCCCCTATTTTACTATTTTCAATTGTTTTAGGGTGATTCATATGTGTTAAATGTTTTTGAGGTTTAACGATGGTTTTCGAAATGATAAATATGGTTTATATAAAATTAATAACGATTTCGATAATGTGAACAATCTTGTTGGGCGTAATTACATAACGAATGACATTCATTAACAATGATCAAGCCGGACAGTATTAGGTTATGGTACCATAGGATCTGACAAATCCCGTTATTAGACTGCACCCATGGTTATGTGTGGGTTTGGTGGGTAACGACTGAATCTGTTATTGTTAACTTACCCTTTGGTGGTTTGTTAATACGAGAAGCGAGATAGTCGAGTTGCGAAGGTTTGGATGTTATTAGCGAGACGACCAAAAGTAGTTTTCACAATTAAAACGAGTTAAATGATTTTGGGACGAGTTAAACGATTTAAAACGATTTTGGAAACTATTGGTACAAGTTAAACGATTTGAACAAATGATTGGTTTTTGGTTAGTGTTTAGATAGAGGGGCGGGTGTAATGTGATGAAAACATGGTAGATACGCCGCTGGTACTTCTTATATATAAGTGTTTTCATCATATTACATACCGTGGCATTATTTAGTTCACTTGGGTAAACGATTAGAAACAATGTCACACAACGATATTTCTAAATAATATAAACCATACGAGTTTTATTAACGGGTTTTTACGAGAAGTTTTCCAATTTGGTTTACTAAAACAAATGTTTTGGGGTTAAGAATCATGGCTACGAGATTTATAAGTTATAACCAACTTGATTTGGGTTGGTTAATTATGTTGCAATATTATATACTTTTCAAAACAAGGTTTTTAATAAGGTATTGCAACATGTAAACGAGCCATGAATCCGATACTCTCATAAAATCTATGTGCTCGCCAGCATTTCTTTGCTCACTTTGTTTTTACATATGTTTCAGGTGTTGTTGCATGATGTTGATTGCTAGGATGCATGTTCACATAGGATCTGGACAAAGCCTTAGTGACATAATAACAATGATAGACGATGTGTAACTTGTTTGTTTGACTTTAAGACAATGTTAATGTTTAATATTATCAATAAAACGAAACTTTTGTATCCATGGTTGTGAAACAATAATTCTGTTGCAACACTCCCCGACGTTTCCGCCGCGGTTTCGTTGTTTTGACGCGGTCGGGGTGTGAAAGAAGAGTTGGTATCAGAGCCAATGGTTATAGGGAATTAGGTTGTTAGTAATGCTTTGACCTAGACTATAAAGTTCTAGGACCCTATCGCAAGAAGGTTTGCGTTTAGATTTTTAAAACAAAATCGTCACCTATCCTTAGGTGATAACCACAATGAGAACACAAATTTCGAATCCGCTTTGAAAACTAATCATTTCTTCGTAAATGATTTGTTATAAGGTTTTGAACCCTCTATGTTTTCAAAATCTCGTCAAAGTTTGGGTCTTATAGTGTGAACACGTGCAAACTGGAAGGGTAAATGCCTGTATCCTGAGTTTTCTGTCTAAGGCTAGAGTGTTCGTACAAATCCGCAGTATCGGACCAGTCTCTCTTACCTGGGAACTCTTGGGGTGAGTGTTCACTTATAGGCGAGCATGTCTTCACGATACATTATATTGACCTATTTACTTTAATTAGTCACTACGTGTTGTTTGTTTGTTCGAGGTAACGAACAAATGATCGCCTTCCTTGTGTTTTGTCGATGTTTTAATACCTCTTTTGTTTTCCCAATCGTCAACCTCACTCGTTTCTCATGTCTCCTTGTTCTTTTAGACAATGCCTCCTCGACATGATCCACAACCTCTAAATAACAAAGAAGTCGCAGCCCTTGTCGCTCAAAAAATGGCTGCTGTGCTTCCACGCGTAGTGACCCAGATCCATCAATTATACAACAACAATAATAACAATAATGCTCAGTGTAATTTCAAGAATTTCAATTCTGCTAAGCCATTGAAGTTTTCTGGGTCTCAAGGGGCAAATGCGCTACTGCAATGGTTCGAGAGTATCGAGAGCACATTCATACATGTGCAGTGTCTGAATGAGCGTAAGGTTGAGTTTGTATCAAGTGTGTTCGAGAAGCGTGCTCTTACGTGGTGGAATAGAGTGATGCATGATAGGGGTGCCAAAGTGGCACTGGCACAAACATGGGAAGAGCTTCGAGCTCTCATGATGAGAGAGTTCTGTCCCCGTCACGAGATTCGAGCGTTGGAATGAGAATTTGATGATATGAAACAAGATGGGGGAGAACACCGTGCGTATACCGATAGTTATGAAGAGCTGAGTTTGTTGTGTCCCACTATGGTTACCCCATTGGAGAAGGCAATTGAGAGGTATATTGATGGTTTACCCGATTCTGTGCAAGACATTGTGACTGGCAGTAATCCTACTACTGTTCGTCAAGTGATCGAGTTGTCGTCTACCCTGACCGAGTCTCAAGTCAGGAAGGGTAAACTTACCCGCATGGGGGACAAGAAGAAGTCAGCTAATTCCACACAAGAAAAGGGTAAAGGTAAGGGTAAGAAGAAGGGTGAGTCTTCTAAGAAGTCGAGGAAGCGCAAGGCTTCCCAAAACTTTGCCGTCACTGCTCAGAATCCTCAGAACCCACCAGCACTACCTCCTGCGAAGAAGCAATATGCTGGTACTGCACCCCACTGTGCTCGATGCAATGGTCATCATGCGACCCAACAGGCTTGTAAACAGTGTACTACTTGTGGTAAACTTGGGCATCTGGCCAACATTTGCCGATTGGGTTAGAATCAAGCTGAGCAGAATTCAGCACAAGCTCAAGGGAATGCTGCTAGATTCCCACCTGGTTCGTGTTACAACTGCGGAGAATTGGGTCATTTCCGCAACAACTGTCCGAGGTTGGTAAATGCAAATGCGAATCCAAATGCGAATGCTAATCTGAATGTCAATGCAAATGCCTATGTGAATCCTGCTCGTGGACGAGCGTACAATCTGAATGCTAACGAGGCTCGAGCAGACAACGAGGTTGTCAATGGTACGTTCCTTGTTAACAATCGACATGCATCTATTCTTTTTGATTCTGGTTCCTGTAGAATTTTTTTTCGTTATCTTTTGAGCCTCTTCTTGCAATGCCTAGAACTAAACTGAGGAAACCCTTATCTGTCGAAGTCGCTACTAGTAAACCTCTTGCCCTCGATTATGTTATTCACAATTGTCAATTAAACCTTGATAACCATCTTTTTTCCTATTGACCTCGTGCCGATGCAACTTGGTAGTTTCGAGGTTATCGTAGGGATGGATTGGTTAGCTAAACTTCATGCTGAGGTGGTTTGTTTTGATAAGATTGTTTGTATTCCTCTTTCGTCTGGTGAAGTCCTAGAGGTTCATGGCGAGAAACCGTTTGGTGGTTTGAAGCTTATGTCGTGTACGAAAGCCCAAAGTTATTTACGAAAAGGATATGTTGCTTTTCTGGCACATGTCACCGAGGAGAAGAGCAAGAGCAAGCGTATTCAAGATATCCCGATTATCCGAGATTATCCAGAGGTGTTTCCCGATGAACTGCCTGGTTTACCTCCAGTTTGTCAAGTCGAGTTTCACATTGACCTTGTACCTAATGCCTACCCGGTTGCAAAAGCACCTTATCGTCTTGCACCGTCGGAGATGCAAGAGTTATCGAAACAACTTCAAGAGTTATCTGATAAAGGATTCATCCATTCGAGCTTTTCGCCCTGGGGTGCTCCTGTCCTCTTTGTGAAGAAGAAAGATGGATCATTTCGAATGTGTATCGATTATCGTGAGCTTAATAAGCTTACCATCAAGAATTGATATCCCCTACCACGAATCGGTGATCTTTTTGACCAGCTACAAGGTGCTTCATGTTTTTCCAAGATTGATCTGCGTTCAGGGTATCATCAACTTCGTGTTCTCGAAGAAGATATTCCCAAAACTGCTTTCCGCACAAGATATGGGCACTACGAGTTTACTGTCATGCCTTTTGGTTTGACAAATGCTCCAGCCATCTTCATGGACCTGATGAATAGGTTTTGTAAACCTTATTTAGATAAGTTCATCATCATGTTCATTGATGATATTCTCATCTATTCGAAGTCTCGAGCCGATCAAGAGCAACACCTTCGTTTGACACTGGAACTTCTGAAGAAGGAACAACTTTTCGCCAAATTCTCCAAGTGCGAATTCTGGCTCAAGGAAGTTCAGTTCCTAGGTCATATTGTCAACGAGCAGGGTATTCATGTGGATCCATCCAAAATTGCAGCAATTAAGGATTGGAATACACTAACGACACCAACAGAAGTTCGTTCTTTTCTTGGTCTCGCTGGATATTATCGTCGTTTCATTTCAAACTTCTTGAAGATCGCGGTTCCACTCACTGCTTTGAGTCAGAAGAATAAGCCTTTTGAGTAGGGACCTAAACAAGAAGAAGCGTTCCAAACGCTGAAGCAGAAGCTGTATGATGCTCCTGTTCTATCGTTGCCCGAAGGAAATGATGATTTCGTTGTCTACTGCGACGCATCGAAACTAGGCCTTGGTTGCGTTCTCATGCAACGAGGTAAGGTCATAGCTTATGCTTAAAGACAGCTAAAAGTTCACGAGAAGAACAAAACGACTCATGATCTTGAGTTAGGTGCTATGGTTTTCGCTCTTAAAATCTGGAGACACTATCTTTATGGAACGAAGTGTGTGGTTTTCACTGACCACAAAAGTTTGCAGCATATTCAGTCAGAAGGAGCTGAACATGAGGCAACAACGTTGGGTTGAACTCTTAAACGACTATAATTGCGAAATTCGCTACCATCCTGGTAAGGCGAATGTCGTAGCCGATGCGCTTAGTCGAAAGGAACGAGTCAAACTTCATTTTGTTCGAACTGTATCTGATATTCAATCTCGTGTCCTTCAAGCTCAACGATCTTGTGTGATCAAAGGCTTATTGAAATATGAGCTACCGCTTCGACTCGAGCTTAAACTCGAAACGAAGGACGATGGGTTGCTATATTTCAAGGATCGTTTGTGGATTCCAAAACAAGACAATCTCCGCACTTTAGTGATGGAAGAATCTCACAAGTCTCGATATTCTATCCATCCTGGTGCTGACAAAATGTACAAGGATCTTCATACTCAGTATTGGTGGCCTGGTATGAAGAAGGATATTGCCTTGTATGTATCGAAATGCCTAACTTGTCTCAAAGTCAAGGCTTAACATCAACGACCGTCTAGTTTGCTTGTACAACCAGAGATAACTGTTTGGAAGTGGGAGAACATTGCGATGGATCTCATCACTAAATTACTGCGTACATCTAAAGGTCACGATGCAATTTGGGTTGTTATCGATCGATTAACGAAATCAGCTCATTTTATTCCGATTCGCGAGGATCTATCTGCTGATAAACTTGCAAAGATTTATGTTGATGAGATTGTATCACGACATGGTGTTCCTTTGGATATCATTTCTAATCGTGATGCTCGGTTTTCATCTCATTTCTGGAAGACCATGCAATCTGCTTTGGGAACCCAACTAAACCTAAGCACTACTTATCATCCCCAAACAGATGGACAATCTGAGAGGACGATTCAAACTTTGGAGGATATGCTTAGAGCATGCGTGATAGACTTTGGTGGTAATTGGGATACTCATCTGCCATTGATCGAGTTCTCTTACAACAACAGTTATCATGCTAGCATTAATATGGCACCCTTTGAAGCTTTATACGGTCGAAAATGTCGTTCACCTGACTGTTGGAATGAGATCGGTGAAGCTCAGCTTACTGGACCTGAGCTCATTCTGGAAACAACAGACAAAATCAAGAAAATCCGCGATAATCTTGTGACAGCTCGAAACCGTCAAAAGAGTTATGTAGATATGCGATGCAAGACCTTAGAATTTCAAGTCAGAGACCATGTCCTACTCAAGGTATCACCTTGGAAGGGAGTGGTGAGATTTGGAAAGAAAGGAAAACTTGCACCTCGATATGTTGGACCATTTGAGATTGTTGAAAGAATTGGAAAGGTTGCCTACCGACTAGAGGTACCTCCAGAGCTTGAAAATATTCATCCGACTTTTCACGTATCCAATTTGCGAAAGTGTTTAGCTGATGCTAATCTTCACATTCCACTCGACGAGATTCAAGTTGATGAAACGATGCATTTTGTCGAGAAACACGTGGAGATAATGGACCGTGCAGTCCAACAGTTGAAGAACAAACGGATTCGATTGGTCAAGGTTCGTTGGGAGTCCAAACGTGGCCCAGAGTTTAATTGGGAACGTGAGGACCAAATGAAGGCGAAATATCCGTGTTTGTTTTCACAAGCTTCCTCTAGTTAAAATTTCGGGACGAAATTTCCTAAAGTAGGGGAGACTGTGACAACTGTGCTCTGTAATCGATGTACATTGTAAAACAATGTTGATTATTAATAAAACAATGTGCTTTGGTGTTATTATATGTGTTTTGGTGTTACTATGTGTATATTTATGTTTGATGATTTTTCGATTTGATTCGATTCCGATTTCAAGCTTTAAATCGCCTTCTGGAAGGCTATAAGCAAACTGTTGCGTAAACGCAGTCAGTTTAACATGACAAACACTCTGGAATAGTGACATAGTCTTAACATACCTTAAATAACCTTTACATAACTTAGAAATAAGTTTTGAATGGTTTGGTGTGTTGAAATCAAGTTTGTTCGATCGCAGGGACTTTTTGTGTCAAACTGCGAAACTATACTGATTTGTATAGTAACGAACATTCTGGAACTTGATCATAAGTTTAACATACCCTAAATATCCTTTACATAGCTTAGAAATAGGCTTTGAGGGGTTCGGTATGCTAAAATAAACTTATATGATCAATAGGGACTAAAAGAGTCAAAAAGTGCATAAGTTTGCATTTTCGCGTATATCTTACGTTCTGGATATATCCAGACATCCAAAAATTTATGTAATCATTAAAATATTGTATTTTAGTGATTGGCATGATAAAATTCCATTCGTCGCTTAATTTGGATCGTTTTTGCGTCCGTTACGACTTCTGTCGTAATTAACCGAATAACGCAACCGTACGACCAAATGAAACGACATCCGAGATGTTTTTGAGCAAGTTTTGAGTTCCCTATACTTTAACTTCATTTTAGATCCTTGAAATGAGGTTAACATGGCTTAAACGTGTCAAATATGAATCAAAATGCAAGTTATACAAGTTCAGGGGCTAAAACTGACATTCTGCCAAAGTAGCTGTGGCGGGCCGCATAAGATATGGCTGTATCTTACGCGGGGCGCGACAGCCTGCCAGTGCAGAAACATTGTATCTGGTCATCCAGCTTGTTTTTGATGGTTTTGGCAGCTGATTTGGGATACCTTGGGCTAGATTTTGATGGTTTTAAGTGTTCCCATGGTTTTGAATACCATGTGCCCACATGGAGGGTCAAGATCGAAGCACGTTTTGCGAGGAACGATTCTAACGGTTGTGGGTTTCGTATATAAACCCAACTCATTTCATTCTTTCCTCACACTTTGATCTGATTTTACTCTAAGTTGGAGTGTATACTTCATACCTAAGTAATCTTTAGATCAAAACTTCCTAGCTTGGACCCTTTGTAAGTATTCTTTCGTGCTTTTATGCGTTTTTAGCACGAAAGTCAAACAGTGTTTGACTTTCTGCTTTGACCAGGTTATGGTCAACACAAAGTTCGTTAGAACTTTGCAACGTGAGCGTAATCACGATGGTTATAGTCCCTTGTGACTATACCTACTGATTACCACATTGATTAGGTGTAGTGACGAGTTATAGTTTTGGTCAAAATGTGTATTTATGCTTATTTTGTAACCAAACTATTCTTGGGTATCAAAACCGTTTGTTTTGATATCAAACCTGTTTTCTAACTTAGTTAAACATGTTTCAACATGTTTAGCTCGTCACTTTTAGTTAGTGCTTGTATAGAGTCGTAAGTCAAGCGGTCTAAACAACCGCTTAGACTTTTAAACTCGACCCGTTTGGTCGATCTTTAGGATCTGACCAAGCATGATTAGTGACCATAGTTGTATAGGGGATAACCTTCCGAGGTTATACCTTATGGTCACCTAGTTTAATTAGTTATATGATAGGTAGTTTATATGCCTTAGGTAAATGACCAAAATGCCCTTTTTATGCATACTTGGTAATTAAGCATATGTAACTTAACTTTTGTTACTTAAACTAATTATGCAACATGTTTAGGCATATAATACTTGTCATAGGACTAGTTAGACGTCTCGAACGCGCATTTGCGCGAACAACGCGTTAAAGTAGCATAAGCTACCTTAATGGGTCGTAACTGGTCGAAAGCACTTAGGTTAGGTTCCGTTTTAAGATGTAGGCTTTGTTAAACCATATCATATGAGTTCCAATACTCATTTGGTTTACGAGACCTCATTCTATCCGGTCTTCAGATTTAGGTGTCGATTTATTAACCTAGTAATCCGATTATTAGGTACTACTTGATTTCCGTACTACTTGGATTAAGGATACTTTGCACTTCAATGTGAGTACATAGTTCTCCCTATTTTACTATTTTCAATTGTTTTGGGGTGATTCATATGTATTAAATGTTTTTGAGGTTTAACGATGGTTTTCGAAAGGATAAATATGGTTTATATAAAATTAATAACGATTTCGATAATTTGAACATACTTGTTGGGCGTAATTACATAACGAATGACATTCATTAACATTGATCAAGCCGAGGAGTATTAGGTTATGGTACCATAGGATCTGATAAATCACGTTATCAGACTGCACCCATGGTTATGTGTGGGTTAGGTGGGTAACGACTGAATATGTTATTGTTAACTTACCCTTTGGTGGTTTGTTAATGCGAGAAGCGAGATAGTCGAGTTGCGAAGGTTTGGATGTTATTAGCGAGACGACCAAAAGTAGTTTTCACAATTAAAACGAGTTAAACGATTTTGGGAGGAGTTAAACGATTTAAAATGATTTTGGAAACGATTGGTACAAGTTAAACGATTTAAACAAACGATTGGTTTTTTGTTAGTGTTTAGATAGCGGGACAGGTGTAATGTGATGAAAACATCGTAGATACGCCGCTGGTACTTCTTATATATAAGTGTTTTCATCATATTACATACCGTGGCGTTATTTAGTTCACTTGGGTAAACGATTTGAAACAATGTCACACAACGATGTTTTCTAAATAATATAAACCATACGAGTTTTATTAACGAGTTTTTACGAGAAGTTTTACAATTTGGTTTACTAAAACAAATGTTTTGGGGTTAAGAATCATGGCTACGAGATTTTATAATTTATAACCAACTTGATTTGAGTTGGTTAATTATGTTGCAATATTATATACTTTTCAAAACAAGGTTTTTAATAAGGTATTGCAACATGTAAATAAGCCATGAATCCGATTCTCTCATAAAATCTATGTGCTCACCCGCATTTCTTTGCTGACTTTGTTTTTACATATGTTTCATGTGTTGTTGCATGATGTTGATTGCTAGGATGCCTGTTCACATAGGATCTGGACAAGGCCTTATTGACATAATAACAATGATAGACGATGTGTAACTTGTTTGTTTGACTTTAAGACAATGTTAATGTTTAATATTATCAATAAAACGAAACTTTTGTATCCATGGTTGTGAAACAATAATTTTGTTGCAACACTCCCCGACGTTTCCGCCGCGGTTTCGTTGTTTTGACGCGGTCGGGGTGTGACAGGAGTCTAGTTAGCCAGTGTTCGTCACAATCCGTAGAGGTCCATAGGTGTCTTCCTGAGAAGGGTCGAGGGACTTATTTGGTTTCTCTTAGGGTTTAGCACCCAAAGATCCCGGTTCCAAATCACATTAGTATCTGATAGAAAGCCTTTCAATAACAAGAGGGATTCTCAACCTAAGTAGTCTTCATCACTACCGAGTTAAAACCTTCGTCCAAAGTCGTGTCTAGTTAATTTGTTTAATTTAATTATAATTTAGGAATTTTAGAAAACCCGCCACAATCAAATAAACAATTAGTCATATTCGTGTCAGTCCTAGTCTAGATAGAGTCATTAGCGTAGGTTAATCGAGTCTCGTGAGTTCCATATCCGGACTTACTTAGTTTTACTAGAGTCGATCGGTTCACTTGTCGGTTAGTAGTTTAGTCAAGTCTTAGAGAGTTTAGAGTATTACTTTGAGTCTAGATTTAGGTTAATTTTAGTTATTTTAGTTAAACTACTTTTAGCACATCAAGTTTTTGGCGTCGTTGCCGAGGACTCTTTGGAAATTGCTTTAATTACTTTGTTTAGACTTGTTTGACATCATACGTGCTATTTGTTCGTTTGTTTGAGTCGTAGGAGTCTAAATAATTTTAGTGTCTTTTTATATTTTGTCGAGTCGTTTATTAGAGTCGTTTTACTTGTTTGTTTTCGGTTTTGTAGTAGATGCCCCATAAGCGTTCGCAAGGACCTCCACCAAAGCAGCCTACATACAAGTCTTCCTTCTCGTCGTCTTCTTCATAGGTTAGATCTTTTTCCTCTTCATCATTCGCCCCTTCTGACTCTGCTATCCAATAACCACCAGCCTTTTACTTTACACTGAAGTCGTCACCCCATAATTCCCCACCACCCACCCATCCTCCGAGTCCGCCACCCATAGTCCAAATGGCTGCAAATCAAACTGTCCATCAATGCTCCACCACTGGTTTCACCGGCGCGAATTCGCCCATCACCCTTCCAGCCATCGATAATGATAGGTCTTAGGAAATCCCATCCTACATCATGACTGCCATCACTAATTCACGCCACTTCCATGGTCTTGATGATGAGGACGCGTCTGCCCACATAAACGCCCTCACTCACCTATGCAGCACCTTCTCCATTGAAGGTGTCAACCTTGATCCTCGTTACCTTCAGGTCTTCCTCTTCTCGCTCGCTGGCCGCGCAGCTAGCATGCACTTTTACTCCTTGGGTGAGCCTTGGAGATGCTTTCTTTGCTAAGTACTTCCCACCTGCCAAAGCATCTTAACTTCGCAATCAGATCCATTCGTTTCGGATGGAGCCTGATGAGTCTTACCACCTAGCCTGGGAGAGATTCTAAACCCTACTTTCACGTTGTTCTCAACACGGTGTATAATATTGGCACTTGTAGAGAAATTCTACAACGGCCTTACTCCCGAGGTTCGAGCATGATTTGATACTTCAGTAGGAAGCCACCTTATGGGAAAGAAATAAGTGGCTGAATGAAATGACCTTTTCGAGAGTTTCGCACATTCTGATATCGATCATCGCGCTACCACCAGGACTTCCATTCCTGTGTCTAGTACCTCCTCGACCGGTTGAGGGTAACACCAAGTTAGCTTGGAAACAACGGTAGCCACGGTAATGGAAAATCTTGAGAAAAAGTTCACCAAGGAGATGCAAGAGTTGAAGGAGAAGTTCGATAGATGTGAGGTATGCAGGGGAGGTCACGGTACCATTGAGTGTCCCACGCTCACCCTTGAGCAGGTCGAGTTTATCACATGTCAAACCCGAGTTATAATAATAATTATAACTCTAACCGGCGTAGTAGTAGTAGTAGTAATAATAATAATAATAATAATAATAATAATAATAATAATTCTTTCAGCTCTTCGGGTAACCCCCTAGTTTCCAATCGAGTCAATATCAAAACCGGGGGTAGGGTCAGTTTGGGAGTTCAGGTTCGGGGGGTCAGTTCAGTAGTGGGGGTTCAATCAAAGAGGGTCGAACTAGGAGTAGGGGTTCAGGGGGGTAGTTTGGATAGGATTGAGGAACTCCTTTCGCAGTTAGTAGTTAACGATCAGGTCACTCAGAAGACGTTAGCGGAACATGATGCTCTTTTAAAGAATCAGGATTTTCTCTTGAAAAATCAACAGTCCGCACTCTTAGATCTTCAAAGGTCCTTTGGTGGCATTGCTAAGTAGTTGTAAGAGCAACCACATGGTCATTTCTCGGGTAACACATAAACTAACCCGACAAACCAACATGCTAAAGCGATCACCACTCGTAGTGGCAGGAGTTTAGGTGAGGTAGTGAGAGAGAGAGAAAGAGAGAGTTGAGGTAGAGGATGAGGAAGAGCTAGATGAGGAGATAGAGATGGAGGCTCCGGTGAGGGTGCAAATAGGCTAGACCCAGCAAGTACCGTACCAAACCAGGAGCCCCAAGTTGAGAGTAGGTTAGAAAAGAGACCAGTAGATGTTAGGTCATCTCCAATCATAGATCATTCGCGCGTACCCTACCACGTTGACCTTAAGCAACAAAAGTATACGATGGAACACGGGAAATTCCTCGACATGTTCACACAGCTCAAAATCAATCAATCTTTCATTCATCGAGGCCCTCCAGCACATGCCAAAATACATCAAATTTTGAAGGATCTTCTTAAACGCATGGACAAGTTGGGGGAGCTCTCGAACGTTCCATTGACCGGGGGTTGTTCCGCAGTTGTTTTGAACAAGTTACCGGAAAAACTCACTGACCCAGGTGTTTTCACCATTCTATGTCTCTTTAGGGGTGCCATTGCTCCCGCTCATGCACTTGCCAATTTAG